>SJYV01007633.1:182143-196195 GCA_006410875.1 Neotragus pygmaeus
TGCCACCTTCCTAGCACTATTCTGCTCCTGCTACGCTTTACATATCTGGGATCTGGCCTTGACGGGTTCGGGGACTCCTGGTCTTGGCCTCAGGGCCTTACTTAACCCACTTTTCCTCTTGTCTTGACTGCCTGTCTAATAGGCAGAGTGGCTAGACATAACTGTGTGATCGTATTTAGTGTTCATCTCACTATTTGCCATGATAGGAATCATTCTTACAGGTAGGTAAATCACAGAGCCGGGGAGAACGTCCACTCCCTCATTTTACAGATCTCCCTCCCCCCAAAAAGAAAAAGATCTTCCCTTATAATAAGCACATAGAAAAAATAAATTCCTGTTGCTGATGAAAGATTGATGAATGTAATTCTTATGCAGAAATCAGTTTATTTAATGGGTTTAAACGTAAAAAGTTTTAAAATTTTCTTCATCATATGCGTAGATAAAGGGAAAACACCTTTTATTATATATATAGTGTATTTTGGTATAATATGTGTAATTTCCCTGGTATCATGTATATTCTGACAATATTAAAAAATTTAAAAGTCTAAAATCAAAATTCCAAGAAAAAAGTGTTGTACCTGATTATAGTTATGAAGCTTGTACCATGACCTTTTAGAGGGTTTAGATGTAAAAAGTTCTATGGCTTTCTTCAGATTTATACTTTTAAAATGATCTTTTTTATAGCCAAGTTCCCTATACTCTTTCAAGTAAGCAGGCAGATGTTTTTGCCTTTTTTTTTTTAAGTACAATAACAAGCATGTCTTCTGCCCTTCATCAGCTACAAAAAATATTTATGGCTCATCCAGTTGAAAGGTGATTCACCTGAACCTTGGTTCCCAAATTAGTAACTTGGCAGCATCTCATTTAGCAAGTGGTGCTTCCCACCAACTGGGGGGAAAAATAACCCTCTCTCTCTCTTATTCAGATACAAACTTAAGCTTTCACTTACCAGAGGAAAATGAAACCATCACAAACCACTGTTTTTTTCGCTGGCAGCTTCATGCCTACGAGAAGGTAATTTTCCCCCAGGTGAATTACTCCCTTCCTTTGGTGCGGAATGACTAATAAAGTTATTTATGAAAACTCCTTAAGTGTGTGGTCCCCTTCCCAGTGTGTCACTGCTGCCGCCAAGTGACAGTTCTGGAAAAAATCAGCAAATAAATCTTAAGCAATTAGAGAATCGATTCCTCTTTCCAAGCGAAGGCCCCTGCTACCCCTAGACAGAGAGATTGTCTTCTTAGGTGACAGGAACTGAGGAAGAATGCTCTCTTAAATCAGCTTGACCTACGTTGGCGTCACACCCCCCGGTGCCCCCCGCGCCGGAATTCAGGGCTTCTGAAAAAAGACAGCCAGGGGTGAATCAGAAAGCAGTTTCTTGCGCTTCAACGAATATGTCCAATATTCAGGCTGAGGCTGTTTTTAGCTCAGTTTGGGTCGTGTCCCACAGTCTCAGGCAAAATCATGCTTCGCTACAGGGAAGGGAAATTGTCCTACAGATCCAGCCAGCGCACCCAAAACTTGTAACTTTCGCAACACGCCAGCGCGGGGAGGGGGCGGCGGGAACCTATGCAAAGGTTGTTCTCTTGAGCAACCCCATTCTTGAACTGGGCTAAGAGCTTTTCAATTGCCGTGACATTTTCAGCCAGGGAAGTAGCAGTCGTTGCAGAGCCATGTTTTACGGGCAATTACTTTATATGATCAATGGAGCAATTCCCCTTCCAGAAAGGAACCAAAGCGATCAAGTTAAATCATTAAAGAGAGAAAGAGAGAGCGGGAGAAAAGGACTCGTCTCATTAGCAGGTGCGGGGCTGCGAGCTCCGTGGCGGCGGCGCACAATGTCGCTGGCCCTTTAAGACAATGGCCGTGCTTCCCCCGCACCCCCTCCCGGGTCGCTGTTGACAGGTCTAAACCTCCCTAGCAGCCCATTGTGGCCGCAGTAGGAGGCACCTGCAGAAAATGTGCCAAAACCAGGCAGGGAGCGAGAGCTTTTCAATAAGCTCCGCAGCTGGAGGGACGAAGCAACACCAAACAAGCCGGCGCGGAGCAGGCACGTGATGGGGAAAGGGGTCACCGCCAGCCACCTCCTATTGGCTTCCTGCGCACCCGTCGGTTCAATTTGCTGACATCCACTAGCCGGCTTTTCTCTATTTGCTTAATATGCTGAGGTATTTAGCTTAAAAGCACTAAATGCTCCATCACGACGAACTGCTCTCTCCCTTTCCCATTTACTGTTATTAAGGACATTTTCCCCCGTATTTTATTTCGCTTTCCGCCCCCAAAACTAAGATTGTTTTCTTTCGCTCCTCTCTCATGACTACTTACAGGCATTCTCCACCACACGCTGCTGCTGCCCGCTTGATTTTACTCGTCTTTAATACAGGGACAAGTAATACTGAAGGTCTCTGCTGCTTTCCTAAAGCGCACGCATCCTGGCTGCCTTAAGCACAGGTCTGGACAGGGCAATTGGGTTTCAACTTAGCAGACGTTTTTTGTGCATCTTCTGAGTACCTTCCCTGAGGGCTTCGCGGTCAAGAATCTGCCGTCAGTGCAGAAGATGAAATGGGTTCGATCCCCTGGTCAGGAAAGTCCGCTGGAGGAGGAAATGGCAACCCACTCTAGTATTCTTGCCGGCCAAATCCCATGGACAGAGGCCTGACAGGCCCCAGTCCACCGGGGTGACAGAAGAGTTGCACTCGACTGAAGGACTAAACAGCAAACAACTGTGTACCTACCACTGTCCTTGGGGCTCTCGGAAACCCAGACACCTTCTTGTACTGTTTAAGGATCCAGCAGAGAGAGGAAGTGGCTACTATAGCCACATTTGTTTTGCACCCATGCACTTTTCTGTATAGTACTGGGTTGGCCTAAAAGTTCGTTGGGATTTTCCCATAACATCTTAAGGAAAAAATCAACAACTTTGGGGCTGACTAGATACTTGCAGCCCTTTTGAGAATAGGCAGAAGTTTGAGGTGGGGCAGGGAGGGACCTGGTAGGTGCTGGTGGTGCTGTGGCTTTGTGGACCTGCCTTGGGAGTCGAGAGAACAGACTGGCAATTTCAAATCTCCAAGATAAATGACAGATGAGAACCTGGATTTTGGCAGCTCCTAAGCGTCCGAACTCCTTACTTTCACCCACCATTTTCCAGTCCTCAAGATATTTCCATGTTGTTTTTTTTTCCCCTCACTTGAAGTAGTAAGGCATTATCTCTATCTTACAGATGGAAACATCTGAGATTCAGGGCAAAGCACCTTGCCCAGGGCCCCAAAAAGGAATAGGTGGTAAGTCAAAGGCCCACAGGAACTGCTCCCCTGCCCCCTACCCCACAAACTGAGGTTTCCCTTCTACCCTGGGCTGCCTCTCAGCCTGTCTGCCCCCCTGAGCACACAGTTTGAGAGAAGCCTGGAGGCACCCGAAGTGATGTGTTCACAGTGTAACTCTCTTCCCCCTCCTACAGATGGAGAGTGTTGGTGTATACAGATTCTGTGGGTGTACAGCAAAGAACAAAATGAAGTGTGATTCCAGGTGGGAGATGACCGCTTCAGGTAGGAAATGAGCTGATGTGTGTAAGTATCAATCGCGTCTGAAGTGCTCACCCCCAGGATGCCATTCCTTTAGAGAGGGACTAGGTACTTGTACATATGTGCACACGTCGTCCTAAGGTATTTGCTAAATCGTGGCTTATTCAGAGTGGCTTGTTCAGAATCCCAACATGTGGTGAGAGGTGTGAGAGAAAGAGGATCTCAGGCACTTGGCTCATGAAGTCATTTCCCACCTATCCGAAGCCCGGGTGGTCGGGGTTCACGCTCACAAGCGTGGCTCGTGGAGCGGGACTTGACATCCGTGTAGCCTGCCTGGTGTATGCCGGCCTCCTGCTCTCTGGGCACCGGGCTAAGGCAGGAAGAGATGGTCTCTCCCCTCAGCCAAGCTTGTTTATGCTTTAACACGTCTCTCCTCTCAGAGGACTNACCCAATTCTGGAGAAAACAAGCGGACTATTCATGTAACAAGAGAAAGAGTGAGCAGGGAAGGGGGGAGAGATGCCACCGACAAACTCCATTGAAAGCCGCTGGCTGTTCATTTACATTCACACTTTTAAAAAATGTTAACTAATGATGTTAAATGGTTTGCCAAAGGTCCTGGCAGGTCAGTTGTAGAAGTGTCATTTCTGCCTAATTAGGGCTCTTGTGGCTGCCCGGGGCCTCCCAGTGCAACTGGTGACAAGCCTGGAGCTGACAGCTTCAATTGATGCCAATAGGAAGGTTGGGCCGGTCATGTTTTCCAACTCAGCCAGGTGTTTGCTGAATGGGGGGAGGGGGCCTGGCGAGATCTGAGCGCTTCTATGATCCTTTTTCTTTCAGGGCTCCCTCCCAAGTCCTTCCCCTTTGCCTGTCTTGTCTTGTGTCAAGGTCAAGAATGGGCTTTGCTAAATCAGCAGTTTGGGTTATCTCTGGGAGGTCATTAGAAATCCCCAGCCCAGACATTTCAAGTGGTCTCGGACCCCAGATGCTAGATATTTTTTTCTCCCTAAAAAATCAGAGGGTAGGGAAAGAAAAGTTTTAGGTGAAAAACAATAGTAGGAAAAAACAAAACAAAGCAAAAAAGACCCAGAAAGCTCTGCATAGCCATCAAAGCATTAAGCTTCCGAAGACATTCATAATAATAAAATTCCTTGAGGAGAAAACAGCTAAAGCATCAGTGCTTTAATCAATACCTTTAACCTTTCACTGAAGAAAAGACAACAGTGAAAAACCCTAACATGTTCCACTGGATATAGAGAACCTGGCACATAGTAGGAGCTGAATAAATAATTTATTGTTTGATTTTTCAGGAGAAAAATCACTGAGAAGCAAAGAGTGATTGATAGAGATCCTGCTGTTTCTCATGCTTACTTTCATTGTTTATACAGCGCTGTTTGAATTTCTTAGTTGACTGTGAAATACGTAGTAAGTTGATGTACCACATGATGGGGTGATATGATTATCTTTTTTTTTTTTCTTTCCTTTTTTTTTTTAACAACTTAAACCAGGAAAATAGCACTGGTGCTGGAGCCCTGGGCTATAGCAACTATGACACAAAAAGGCAGTCCAATAACAGTGATAGGACATCAGTGTCTAGAATTTGGAGTTGACACCCTGGCCAATTTGTGCCTGAATTCAACCTACTAGCACTTGAGTGTGTGTGCATGCACACGTGCATGCGTGCGCGTGCGCGCACACACACACACACACACACACACACACACACTAACTGAGCCTATTAGCAGGCCTAGTAGACAAGGAATGACTGGATTAATACATGGGGTTTTGGGAGCAGTGCTGTGTTAAAGGGAAAACGTGAACTGAAAAAAAGCCATGCTTATGAAAATCTAAGACCAGACCCCAGGACTGCAGTTCTAAGAAGAAGATGGGAGATTCGGGTGATGGGTGTCTGAAATTTTAAGTTTGCAGCTTCGTTTCTTCACACAATGATGCCTTTCCCACCGGCTGCCCCTGTGTTCTCTAACGTGGGACAGTGAAAAATAGGGCCAGAAAAAACAGACTCTCTATTGGTTTTATCAAGGAGTGTTGTGAAAATAAAGGAGACAGTGTACCAAGCACACTGAGGGCGATATCTGGCATTTATCAGGTGCTGGATGGCGCTAAGTTCCCTCGCCGCTGTCCCGGGTTCTTCTCGGTTGGAGACCATGTGCTGTTCTGTGGTGTCAAGCCATTTTCTCAATACCCAGGACATATTTGAACAAAGAGAATTAATAGACTTGACTAATAGGCTGACCTCATGAAAGGTGAATGAGCAGATGAATCTGGACGTTTTCAGCCAGCCTGTCTCACCCTTTCCCCCCAGGGACCACCTTTGTCACTGAAAAAAGAAAAAGTGAAAGTGTTAGTCGCTCAGTCGTGTCTGACTATCTGCAGCCCCCATGGATTGTAGCCCGCCAGCCTCCTCTGTTCATGGAATTCTCCAGGCAAGAATACTGGACGGGGTTGCCATGCCATCCTCCAGGGAATCTTCCGGACCTAGGGATCAGAGCCAGGCGTCCTGCATTGCAGGTGAATTTTTTTCCATTTGAGCCATCAGGGAAGCCCCCTTTGTCACTAAATTCCCTTAAAAGACCCACTTTGCATTTTTGTCCATCCATGTTGTGCCGCAGCACATGCTCTTTTTCCTCTTCTTCAGCAGCTTCCTGTGATTCCTCGTACCGCCTCTATCCTGGGATTTGGTTCTGCTTCTGGCCCCAGTACTGACCCTTGTCTGTGCTTTGCCTCCCGCATCTGCCCCTGTCTCAAGTCCTGATCTGCAAGACTGCTGTGGCTGGGTGTGTCCTCTGAGGCCAAATGATTGCTCTCTGGCTCTTAAAGTGGCCACTTAAGACTGGCCTTATGGTTAGGAAGATGAGCATTTAAAAATCATTCTGTTGGATATTAGTGGTAAAGAAAACCTAATGCCACAACTAAACCAGTGTGGAACAAGAAGCCAATTAGTTACTAAAACTGAAACAGAGAAAACACTGTTGAGAACTTGCCAACAGAGGAAAGAACTTGTGAATTACAAGAAGTCCTCTGGCATTAATATCTCCCGACTGTATGCATGATAACTGATCATTACAGTGGCGACCCTGGAAAACTGGAATTATGTTCAGCTGTATCTGGGGCTTCCCAAGTGGCACTAGTGGTAAAGAACCCACCTGCCAATGCAGGAGACATAAGAGATGCAAGTTCAATCCCTGGGTTGGGAAGATCCCCTGGAGAAGGAAATGGCAACACACTCCAGTATTCTTGCCCATGAACAGAGGATCCTGGTAGGCTACACTCCAAGGGAGTTGCAGAGAACTGAAGCAACTTAGGAAGCACAGTTATTACCTAAGCCTTTCTGAAAGGCAGATATGATTTTGTTTTTCCATTGTTTTCTTTGACCTTAAACCCTTACTCTGGTCATCCTGACCTATTGGCAGTTCTATTGACATATCAGGATGTTTCAAGGCTCAGGGCCTTTGAACAGATTCTTCTTTATCCTTAGAATAACTTTCTCCCTCTTGTTTGCCTGTCAAACCACCTACTCATTGTGCCACCTCCTACACCAAGCTTCTCCTGGCACCCCCACGTTAGATTGACCTTTCTCTCTTTTGTATCCCCCTGTAGAGTCTCGCATTCTTCTCAGTAATCATAGTGTAATCATGGTTCGGCTCAGTTCAGTTCAGTTCAGTTGCTCAGCCATGCCTGACTCTTTGCGACCCCATGAACTGCAGCATGCCAGGCCTTGCTGTCCATCACCAACTCCTGGAGTCCACCCAAACCCATGTCTATTGAGTCAGTGATGCCATCCACCCATCTCATCCTCTGTCGTCCCCTTCTCCTCCTGCCCTCAATCTTTCCAAGCATCAGGGTCTTTTCAAATGAGTCAGCTCTTCGCATCAGGTGGCCAAAGTATTGGAGTTTCAGCTTCAACATTAGTCCTTCCAAGGAACACCCAGGACTGATCTGCTTTAGGATGGACTGGTTGGATCTCCTTGCAGTCCAAGGGACTGTCAAGAATCTTCTCCAACACCACAGTTCAAAAGCATCATGGTACAAGTTCCCTTTTATGGAGGGCCTTCTGTTTGCCAGCAAAGTGTAAGTGCTTTTGCTGTTGTAGGTAGGTGCTCACTACTGATGAGGACACTCAAGGTGCATGTTTAGGGTCACACGCCTTGACAGAGGACTGGAGCACATGCTTTAGCCACCCTTCACCTAGAACCACCCATGTATGCTGCCTCCCATTATAAGTGGCTGCCATGCTGATAAGCCTGGGTGTGTGGTTTCAGTTTTCTCCTCTCTGGATGGTGAGGCCCTGGAGGGTGGTGACACTCTTATTAAATCACTTGATGTGGTGCTTAGCATAGGGCCAGCACGTGGCAGAGACATGAATTGTCTATTGTGGTCTACCCAGAGCTTAATGAGAGCCTCTTTTAAGGAAGGAGTTCTAGGCCCGGCTGAAGGTGCTGTAAGGTCAAGGAGGTTGGGGCCCTGGAGGCCAACTGTGCCCAGGATCAGCCATGCACAGCAGTGTTCTTCATGTCTGTCTACAGAGGACAAGGAATGAACAATTGTCTTGTATTTCATGTTCCGTAAGGTTTCCTGAGAGAGCCCTGTTTTTCACATGGAACTACCAAGTCATTTGGGCTTCTGCAGTGACTCAGCAATAAAGAATCTTCCTGCAGTGAAGGAGATGCAGGGGTTACGGGTTCGATCCCTGAATGAGGAAGATCCCCTGGAGGAGGGCATGACACCCCACTCCAGTATTCTTGCCTGGAAAATCCCATGGACAGAGGGCCCTGGCGGGTCCATGTGGTCACAAAGAGTTGGACATGACTGACTGAGCGAATGAGCATGCATGCACCAGGTCATTTGGCCAAGAATTTCTGCTTGTTTGAACTCTTCAGAAAGAACTCCCCATTGAAGCACACCAAATTTGGAAATGGGCTTTCCTTTTACAAATATGTGCGTGTAAGTTCTCATTCCTGCTCTTCATTGGATTTCTTTTTGCTTCTGTAATTTCTCCTGTCTGAAAAGGGACTTTTTTAGACATACATGTAATACAATAATAAGAATGATATACCCGAGAAAAAGGACTGAAAGGGAACCAAGGCAAGTCAAGGGTAAATGAGGTCACAGATGCACACCATGAGGTCCTGTGGATTTTGAAAGATGAGCCACAAACGTGTGTCTCAGTGTCTGTGCATCAGCTGGAAGGGGCGGGGGGTGAAGCAGGTCTCAGCTTGGCTTCCACTGTTTCTCCGTGGGATGCAGAGATATCAGGAACATGAGTTGGGTTTTCCAGGAAACTGTTTGCATGAGGAACCGGTCATCTCCCAGGACACCCCAAAGGTAGGGCAGAGTGATGCTTCTCTCAGAGAAGGTCATTTTGAGTATGTCGTGATGTCAGTCAGGCTTCCCTGGTGGCTCAGATGGTAAAGCCTCTGCCTGCAATACAGGAGACCCTGGCCCAGGAAGATCCCCTGGAGAAGGACATGGCAACCCACTCCAGTACTCTTGCTTGGAAAATTCCATGGATGGAGGAGCCTGGTGGGCTACAGTCCATGGGGTTGCAAAGAGTTGGACACGACTGAGCGACTTCATTTTCTTTTTTTTTCTTTGATGTCACTCAGTCTGTCCCTCACCTGCCTATAGCCCGGGCTTGAGTGAACGACAGAAGCCCCTCGCTGTCCCATGTACCTCCCGTTCTGAGACAATGGGGGCGCCGGCCCAGCTGATCACGGTGATGACCCAGCGATGTGGTGGTGGCTCCAGCGATGTGACGGCAGCGGCAGCAGAGGCGGTGACCCCGGCGCTGGCAGTGTTGGTGGCACTTGCGTGGGGGCGGTGGCACCAGCACTGGCGGTGGCGGTGGCACCAGCACGGGCAGCACCTGTGCCAGCAGGAGGGGGCACCACACCTTTCAAGTGGATGCAGCAGCATCACAGCGGCTGCAGGGGCTGGTCAGCTTCAGCCAAGGCGGGGAGGGAGGAGTGGCTGGCCGCGGCCCAGAGTGGCTCTGCCTCCTGTGATGAGGGCCCTGCAGCAGCTCCATGGGAGACAAAAGCCTGGGCAATAGTGGGGAGGCCCATCCAAGGAAGTATTCGAGGCTCCCCTGGAGGAAGACTCAGGGGCTTCCCAGGTGGCTCAGATGGTAAAGTGTCTGCCTGCAATGCGGGAGACCTGGGTTCAATCCCTGGGTTGGGAAGATCCCCGGAGAAGGAAATGGCAACCCACTCCAATACTCTTGCCTGGAAAACTCCATGGACCGAGAAGCTTGGTAGGCTATAGTCCGTGGGGTCACAAAGACTCGGACATGACTGAGTGACTTCAGTTCAGTTCAATTGGAGGAATACTCCTCCAGTAACAGGTGGGAATTGGAGCCAAAGAAATGCTGTTAAATGACCCCAATTTTAGCCTTGGAATAGGGTGATCCAAATAGAGATGAGTGATGTTAAGATATAGAGCATTTGTGAGATAAGAACAAAGCACTTGGTTAAGAAAATCTCAGTTCTTCCTCAGGTGGAAGCTGAGCCCTCATTCATCCATTCATCCAGTGACTCAGCAGGCATCAGTGGAACCTTTGCTGGAGTCTGGACTGAGGTTCCAGGGGATCTGAATGGGCTTTGCCATGTGCCAGTCTGAGAAGGCTACATGATTCTCTACACCCCAGTTTCTCCATCTGTGACATGAACTATGAATGATATGACGTATTTGCCTCAGTGGGTTTGAAGAGAATCAGACACACATGAAGTTTTTAGCAGAGTGCCTGGCACCCATTAAGCATCCAATAAGCGTGAGCTGTGTGAGAGTTTGTGAGATGTTCATCGTCCCTCATTAACTAATGCTGCGTCACCATCATCTGGAAGGATGCGGCACTCTGTTATCTGTGGCTGCGGCTTGGTAGAGAGTATATGGGTGATTCAACCGACAAATTACTTCTGTTATCTGCCTTTCCCTGGTAGCTTTTTTCCTTGGTAGCTTAGTGACTTCCCTGGTGGCTCAGACAGTAAAGTGTCTGCCTGCAATGCGGGAGACCTGGGTTTGATCCCTAGGTTGGGAAGATCCGCTGGAGAAGGAAATGGCAACCCACTCCAGTACTCTTGCCTGGAAAATCCCATGGACAGAGGAGCCTAGTAGGCTACAGTCCATGGGGTCACAAAGAGTCAGACACAACTGAGCGACTTCCCTTTCTTTCTGGTAGCTTAGCTGGTAAAGAATCTGCCTGCAAAGCAGGGGACCCTGGTTCAATTCCTGGGTTGGAAAGATCCTCTGGAGGAGGGCATGGCAACCCACTCCAGTATTCTTGCCTGGAGAATCCTCATGGACAGAGAAGCCGGGTGGGCTGCAGTCCATAGGGTCACAAAGAGTCGGACACGACTGAATGACTAAGCATGCACATATCTGCCTTTCAGGACTTTTCTGGAGCACATGAACTATATATGAGATTTCCAACAGCAGGGAAAGAGATCCCAGCTAACCTTCTCTTTGGCACATTACTCTGTTCCCTGACGCCTCTGTCCCCCACATGCTTGAACAATTCCCGTGAAGGGAGGTGTGGAGGTAGTCAGGGCAACTTATCCAATCTGCTGGCAACTCTGACTCTCAGAAGGTTCTCCGTCTCTCCACTCTCTCTTGCCTACAGCATCTTCTGTTTACCCCCAGTGTCTTCATCTTTTCTTCCTGGAATGTGGTTTTACAATCTTTTGTCATTCTGAGATCCAGTTTGTTGATGTGCTCCCCAACTTTAATAATGATATTATTGAGCTACAATTCATATACCATACAATTCACTCATTTAAAGTATACAGTTCAATGATTTTTAGTGTATCATGGAATTGTACAGCTATCACCAGATCAATTTTAGAGAACTGAGTCTCTCTCAACTCAGACTCTCAGACTGTCTGTTTGTAGTCTCTGATAGTTATATTTCTTGTTCATTTGTTCATTTAATAAATACATATTAAGCACTTCATCTATGCCAGACACAGTGATAAATTCTGGGGAGATGAAGGTGATTGAAATTCTAGATGCTCCCTTCATGGAGCTGGTAATTCACTGAGTTCTTCAGACGGTACCCTGTAGTTAAATAAACATGTCGTGATGAGCAGGTGTGCACAGCAAAGATGAGGGGGGAGGGGGGTTGGGGGAATGTCCCCAGGAGGTGACANAGCCAAAACCAATGAACAGACAAGCAAAGAAATGGAAATCTTCAGGAAGCCAGTCCTGGGAATGGTTTGGAGGAGAAAAGAAGAGTCATGCGTGGTTTAAAAGAAAGATGCAGGCTTCCTATTTCTGTGAGGAAGAGGAAGGAAAAGAGGGAAGGGGGAGGGAAGAAAAGCGTGCGTGGATGAAGGCTCATGTCTCTCTTTTCGGGAGTGAAGGAACGAAAGGTTGCACAAGCGTGTGAGTCACCAAGGAGAGGGTGGAGGTGTGTGGTCAAGGGACTTTCACATTTTGCTTGATGTCCTTTTGAATCTTTTACCAAGGAAACCTAATCATGGCTTGCTTGTCATTTTCAAAAAGGGAGGGCATGAGGTTTAAACAGAAATGTCTAGACTCGGAGAAGAAACTTACAAGTGACCTCTTTGTAAGAAGCAGGTTAGGAATGAGCCTTGGTCACCCGAGAAAAGAAGCGGCAAGGGGAACACTTGGTATTGACACCCTCCTTCCAGCTCATACTCCTTTGGTTCCTTTAAGAGAATGCCTTCTGCACAAAGATGTGCTTTGTTCAAAGCGGGTAACCGCTGGCTTCCGGAAATACAGTTCAGACTCTAATCATTTCCAGCTGACACAAGATGTATCGTCAGAGAACGGCTCTCCCACAGTATGGAGAGTACACATCCCAGCAACAAGAGGCACCACGCGGGATCTCCAGGTGGTGGGTGTTTTCTTGGAACCCTTGGTCTAAAGGGCAGGGTGATTAAACTGTTGTGGGCAGCTTTCCTGCCTCATTAGAGTGCCCCAGTCCTGTTGGCGTGTGTGGGCATCAGATGCTGACCCAGAAATCATAGCTGAGACATGCCTGTGGGATCCTCTTTCTTGAAGGGCCTCCTCCCATTGCCAGTGGCAGGCTCTCCTCACTGCACTGCGTTGCCCCATGAACTCCGAGCAAGCGTACCTTTATCTTTGCATGTGTCAGCCTTGTCTTCCCAAGAGACGATATTGTGTTGGAGAAAAAAAACCTTTTGCTTCACCCTCCTAGCTTCTCCGTCTGGGGCCCTGAGAAATTAGACCAACGAAAGATGTGTTGTTCAGTTGCTAAGTCATGTTCGACTCTTTGCAACCCCATGGATGGTAGCCCACCAGGCTCCTCTGTCCATGGGTTCTCCAGGCAAGAATACTGGAGTGGCTTGCCATTTCCTTCTCCAGAGGATCTCTCCGACCCAAGGATCGAACCCACATCTTCTGCATTGGCAGATGGGTTCTTTATCACTGAGCCCCCAGGGCAGCTCAACAAAAGATTAACAAGAGAAAAAACAGTTTATATTATGTGCAGCACCTCACTCAGGAGAAACTTTGAGATGAGTAACTCAAAGAGTGAGTTAGAATTTGGGCGTACATAGCACCTCTGCTGGGCTTCCCAGGTGGAGCTCATGGTAAAGAACCCACCTGCCAATGCAGGAGGCAAAAGATTCAGGTTTGATCCCTCGGTTGGGAAAATCCCTCAGAGGAAGGCATGGCAACCTACTCCAGTGTTCTTGCCTGGAGAATCTCATGGACAGAAGAACCTGGTGGGCTACAGTCACTCTTGCTAAGCCAACACTTTCTTGTGGCTTTTGAAGTCAGCCTAAACTCCAGCACTTTGGCCACCTCATGCAAAGAGTTAACTCATTGGAAAAGACTCTGATACTGGGAAGGATTGGCGGCAGGAGAAAGGGACGACAGAGGATGAGATGGCTCGATGGCATCACGGACCCAATGAACGTGAGTCTGAGTCAACTCCGGGAGTTGGTGATGGACAGGGAGGCCTGGCGTGCTGCGATTCATGGGGTCACAAAGAGTCGGACATGACTGAGCGACTGAACTGAACTGACCTTTCCTAGACTCGAGCTTTTGTACTCTTTCACTGGCCTCCCAATTTGCCTCCACTTTATTTGTTTCTTTTATGTTTCTATTGTTGTTCCAATTCTAAAAGCAACATATTATTCTTGTGTTGTATTGGGTTGGCCAAAACATTTTCGTTTGGGTTTTTCCATAAGATAGTATAGAAAAACCTGAACAAACTTATTTGGCCAACCCAATACTTCCCAGCAAAGTGAAGGTGACTCTTGCCATTCCAATGAAGGACTTTCCATCTCAGAAGCAATCAGTCACTGTGACCTGTTTAGGGTGTATCATTGCAGACATTCTCCATACTTGTACAACCAGAATGTGTATACACACATAAATAAGACTTTAGGTAAACAGGATCTTTCTATCCATATCTATGATTTTGTGTTCACATTTTTCACTTAGCAGTGTACTGCAGATATCTCTGTGTTTAGCTGCTTTATTCTTCTTATGTTTGCACAGAAGTTTAATTTTTTTTCTTTTTTTTTTTT
>SJYV01007633.1:197703-224507 GCA_006410875.1 Neotragus pygmaeus
TAAATTTACTGAGGATAAGAGAGTAATTTACCTCCAAACCTGCTATCCCTGCCTTCCCAGAAGACCTGCGATGCTCACCTATCTTTTCTGAACTTCAAAAATAAATGAAACATTGATCAGAGCTGTCATTGAAACATTACTTCTTCCTGTCCATCACCTGCTCAGCCCTAGCCTCTTAGAAGGAAACAGGCTCTGCAATCATGATTTCCTCCCAGCCTCAAGAAAATAGAAGCCACAAATGGGCTGGTGAATTATGTACTTCCAGTGGTTTTGAAGGGAAGCATTTACTGAGGGAGAAAATTGTTTTAATCTTATAACAACCAAGGAGGAGAGTTTGTAAAAACACTGAACACCTACACACACACTTGATTTGGTTTCATGGGAACACTCAGGAACATTTCTTCCCACAAACATGCCTGATGCCTCAGCGGAGGGGTCTTGCTGGGTCCTGGGCAGGGGCAGGTGGGGAGGGGAATGGGGAGCCCTAGGCGGGCAATGAGGGTACTGAGACCGCAGTACAGTCAGCTGGGAATCGCAGAGACTCGGGGAGAGCAGATCGCATGCAGGATGTGGGCTCTCCAGCCCCTTCTGGAAATTCGGGGCATACAGACACCCCCGAGCTTTGGCCTCCCAAAGCTCAACCCCTCAGATCCCAGGATGGAGCAGTCCAGTGCCCCGTCTGCCCCAGGCCGACGTGAATAACTTCCTGCAAACCCAGCCTCAGTCCTCCTCACCCCTGGGACCCCTGACAGAACTCAGCGCATGGGTGTTCTATGAGTCTAGCATCCATGAAAGCCAAAACCAATGAACAGACAAGCAAAGAAATGGAAATCTTCAGGAAGCCAGTCCTGGGAATGGTTTGGAGGAGAAAAGAAGAGTCATGCGTGGTTTAAAAGAAAGATGCAGGCTTCCTATTTCTGTGAGGAAGAGGAAGGAAAAGAGGGAAGGGGGAGGGAAGAAAAGCCTGCGTGGATGAAGGCTCATGTCTCTCTTTTCGGGAGTGAAGGAACGAAAGGTTGCACAAGCGTGTGAGTCACCAAGGAGAGGGTGGAGGTGTGTGGTCAAGGGACTTTCACATTTTGCTTGATGTCCTTTTGAATCTTTTACCAAGGAAACCTAATCATGGCTTGCTTGTCATTTTCAAAAAGGGAGGGCATGAGGTTTAAACAGAAATGTCTAGACTCGGAGAAGAAACTTACAAGTGACCTCTTTGTAAGAAGCAGGTTAGGAATGAGCCTTGGTCACCCGAGAAAAGAAGCGGCAAGGGGAACACTTGGTATTGACACCCTCCTTCCAGCTCATACTCCTTTGGTTCCTTTAAGAGAATGCCTTCTGCACAAAGATGTGCTTTGTTCAAAGCGGGTAACCGCTGGCTTCCGGAAATACAGTTCAGACTCTAATCATTTCCAGCTGACACAAGATGTATCGTCAGAGAACGGCTCTCCCACAGTATGGAGAGTACACATCCCAGCAACAAGAGGCACCACGCGGGATCTCCAGGTGGTGGGTGTTTTCTTGGAACCCTTGGTCTAAAGGGCAGGGTGATTAAACTGTTGTGGGCAGCTTTCCTGCCTCATTAGAGTGCCCCAGTCCTGTTGGCGTGTGTGGGCATCAGATGCTGACCCAGAAATCATAGCTGAGACATGCCTGTGGGATCCTCTTTCTTGAAGGGCCTCCTCCCATTGCCAGTGGCAGGCTCTCCTCACTGCACTGCGTTGCCCCATGAACTCCGAGCAAGCGTACCTTTATCTTTGCATGTGTCAGCCTTGTCTTCCCAAGAGACGATATTGTGTTGGAGAAAAAAAACCTTTTGCTTCACCCTCCTAGCTTCTCCGTCTGGGGCCCTGAGAAATTAGACCAACGAAAGATGTGTTGTTCAGTTGCTAAGTCATGTTCGACTCTTTGCAACCCCATGGATGGTAGCCCACCAGGCTCCTCTGTCCATGGGTTCTCCAGGCAAGAATACTGGAGTGGCTTGCCATTTCCTTCTCCAGAGGATCTCTCCGACCCAAGGATCGAACCCACATCTTCTGCATTGGCAGATGGGTTCTTTATCACTGAGCCCCCAGGGCAGCTCAACAAAAGATTAACAAGAGAAAAAACAGTTTATATTATGTGCAGCACCTCACTCAGGAGAAACTTTGAGATGAGTAACTCAAAGAGTGAGTTAGAATTTGGGCGTACATAGCACCTCTGCTGGGCTTCCCAGGTGGAGCTCATGGTAAAGAACCCACCTGCCAATGCAGGAGGCAAAAGATTCAGGTTTGATCCCTCGGTTGGGAAAATCCCTCAGAGGAAGGCATGGCAACCTACTCCAGTGTTCTTGCCTGGAGAATCTCATGGACAGAAGAACCTGGTGGGCTACAGTCACTCTTGCTAAGCCAACACTTTCTTGTGGCTTTTGAAGTCAGCCTAAACTCCAGCACTTTGGCCACCTCATGCAAAGAGTTAACTCATTGGAAAAGACTCTGATACTGGGAAGGATTGGCGGCAGGAGAAAGGGACGACAGAGGATGAGATGGCTCGATGGCATCACGGACCCAATGAACGTGAGTCTGAGTCAACTCCGGGAGTTGGTGATGGACAGGGAGGCCTGGCGTGCTGCGATTCATGGGGTCACAAAGAGTCGGACATGACTGAGCGACTGAACTGAACTGACCTTTCCTAGACTCGAGCTTTTGTACTCTTTCACTGGCCTCCCAATTTGCCTCCACTTTATTTGTTTCTTTTATGTTTCTATTGTTGTTCCAATTCTAAAAGCAACATATTATTCTTGTGTTGTATTGGGTTGGCCAAAACATTTTCGTTTGGGTTTTTCCATAAGATAGTATAGAAAAACCTGAACAAACTTATTTGGCCAACCCAATACTTCCCAGCAAAGTGAAGGTGACTCTTGCCATTCCAATGAAGGACTTTCCATCTCAGAAGCAATCAGTCACTGTGACCTGTTTAGGGTGTATCATTGCAGACATTCTCCATACTTGTACAACCAGAATGTGTATACACACATAAATAAGACTTTAGGTAAACAGGATCTTTCTATCCATATCTATGATTTTGTGTTCACATTTTTCACTTAGCAGTGTACTGCAGATATCTCTGTGTTTAGCTGCTTTATTCTTCTTATGTTTGCACAGAAGTTTAATTTTTTTTCTTTTTTTTTTTTTACAACAGGGCTGCAAAGAATGTTCTATATTAGCATGTACAAGTAGTTATGTAGGCTGAATTCTTTGAAGTGGCATTGCTAGGTTAGTAGATTTTGCATTCTGATGGACTCTTTGAGATTCTTCTCTGGAAGAATATGTATACTGTCACCAATGTGGCTAAATGTCTGTTCCCCTCTACCCAGCCCATGTATTTTTAAAAACTTTTAGTTTTGACGTAGAAATTGCAAACATAGTATAGCTACTCATTGTGTATTTTTTTTGTACACAAAATTGGTATTGATCAGCGTACCCTTTACGCAGTTTCCCCAAAGATAGCCTCTTACATAGCCATAGTATATAGTCAGTTATCAGAAGCATGAAATTGACATTGGTACACTATTAGCTAAGACTTGTTAGGATTTCACCAGTTTTTACCTCACCTTTTTTTTTTTCTTTTGGTGAACAGTTTTATGAAAGTTGATCTCATATATAGATTTGCTGGGCTTTGCAGGTAGCCCAGTGGTAAATAATCCACCTGCCAGTGCAGGAGATGCAGGAGACTTGGGTTTGATCTCTGGGTTTGGAAGATTCCCTGGAAGAGGAAATGGCAACCTGCTCCAGTATTTTTGCCTGTGAAATCCCATGAACAGAGTAGCCTGACCGGCTACAGTCCATGGGGTTGCAAAGAGTCAGACGTGACTAAGTGCCTGAGTACTCACACACAGACACACACAGATTTGCCACAGATGTTTTAAACCAAACATATATTAATATTAGGTTTGTTTATAAGAAAGAGAATTTTTTCCTCTGTGCAATTTGTTTTTGCGGTTGTTCCATCCTTCTTTTGAGTTACTATGATGGTGGGAATGTTTGAATCTAAATCCAGTGTGAGCAGGCTGTCCAGTTTTCAGTGTGAGGTGACCAGATGCTAGGAATTCACTTTACCTAACCCAGCTTTCTCTCAAACCCTCAGGACAGGCACTCTGACACCCAAGATGACCTCCTGACCTTGGCAAGCCCCAGGCGTCTGCTGTTAGCTAAAATGGAAACCTCAAAGAGGATTTTCCGTTTGCAAGGTGATTATTTGGCTCTGAAAACCTTTAATGAGTGTATAAGAAAACTTTATGGGGAATTAATTTCGGGGAAGTAAAACATGCCATCTCATTTTATTTAAAAAAGGAAGAAAATTGATGTGAGTGCCTGTGCTTCCTATGTATTTATACAGAGTCCATTCACTTAGAATCAAGCCATTATTGAGGACGTTTGCTCTTGATGAAAAGAACCCAGCATTAGACCGGAAATAGCATGTGCTGAAATCAATTTAGTGTCAACCACATCAAGCCTTTCTAAAATTGTAGATTTTACAGAAACTTTAAAACACAGCTTGTTTATTTGGTAGAGTTTCACCATGATTCGTCTTTCTCTGAAACAGACAAGAAGAGAGTCAGAGCAAATTGTAGGTGGGCAGTGTCCCAGGCAAGGACGTGTGACGTTGGAAGCTCCTGTGCTCTGCCTCATCCCCCTCTTCACCTCACTCGCCATTGCAGCTCTGGTACATTAGGAGTGAAATGAGAATTTTTCAAGGCTGGATATTTTGATGGTGGTCTTGCCTTGTGTCTCCAAACAGGGTCTTCATGGGAGCTTTTGTTTGAATAGAGAAAGTAATGGTGCAAACGTGTGACCTAGTAGGTGCTGGGCATCACTTAGTTCAGGGCAGCCTGGAGTGTGGGGCAAGGTGCCAAGCGCATGTAAATTTTCTCTGTGAATTACCCTGTTCCCTCCAGCTAAGAAATCAGGCCTGGAGGTGGACTGCAAAGGCGTTTTTTAATTTCTTGATCTCGGCTGGCGGTCAAGACAGAATGAGAAAGGCTCTGGGGCACCCAGCGGGTGCAGGAGGGGTTGTTGCAAAGCTGGGCAGTGCTGGGAAGTTCACAAATTCTCTCCCCTAAAAGTTGACCTCAGTTCCCATGAGTGAGCCCGAGGCTTTCCTGCTGAGCCAAGACCCCTGCTCTCGGGACACAGAGGGGTCTTAGGAGCTGGAGAGGACTGTAGAAGTTGCCCAGTCGAACCCTTTGGGGATGGGGGCCTGTGACTGGGTGACACCCCCTCAAATGTCAGTGAGCAGCCCCCTGATGGAGCAGGCTGGAGCGGGCAGCGTCATCAGCTCTCAGAGCTGGGGATGAGTGGGTGGGAGGTCTGGGGCTTCCACAGGAACTTTTTTCCCTTTAAAACCAGCTTGTTGCTGGCAGAATGTACTCTGCTACTACCAAACCAGAGCCACACATAGCTCTACCCTGGAGCCTTCTGTTAGCAAAAATCCAGTCGCTCACAGCTATCAGCTCCCATGCTTTCATTTTCTGGGAGGAGCAGGTTCCTATTTCATCCTCTCCCATTGTGGGTATTAGAAAGGAGACATGGAATTAGTGTGGGAGGAAGCCGTTTTCCTAATGGATACTGTTGGGGGGAGAAAAGTAAAGCACACAAAACCACAGCAACAAGAAACCTTCCCCACCCACATATCCATTTGCCCATGAGACATCTAAGTGCTGTGTAGGGAGAGGTTGTTTTTTTTTTTTTTTCCACTGTCTGTTCACCGTTGTATTTCTGGCACCTAAAACCAGTGCCCAGCCCATAATAAATTCTCACTACATATTTCTGAATGAAAGGAAGTGAGTCATTCATTAAACACGTATTGGGCACTTATACTCCGTGTGTAGCACTTGGAGGCAGAGAGAAAAGGTCCGTCCTTGCCCTCCTGGAGTCTGCAGTCTAGACAAGAGACAAGTGGAGAGATCATTACTTTGCGAGTATGGGCTTGGCAAGGCCACCTCTGGGGGTGGGGCAGTACATTAGGAGATTTCTGGAAGCTAAGGGGTTTGATGTTCTCTCTCTTGAGTTTCTAGACCCCTTTCCATTTAGTCGGCCTTGTAAGAAGAGAGGAAGGATGCTGTGGTGTGACTGTGTGTGTATGTGAGTGTGTATGTTTGCTCAGGTCATCCAGTATTATGCGGGAAGTTAGAATCAGAACTCACATCTCCTGCTTTCAAATGCAGTGTTCAATCCGCCAACTGGATCCAAAGATGCTCTCTAGTCGATGAGCCAACAGAAGCCCTGGCTTTCAAGGGATGGCCCTGAGCCTGTTGGGAGGTGAGCAGAGGAGATATCAAGAGCTGTGTCGGGAATGAAGCCCTATCAAGGCTCTGAGATGCCCAAGGGCCTGGGTTGAGGGTCATGACAAGCCCAGTCCGTGGCCAGGAATGGCAGATGCCTTCACATTCAGGACAGTGAGACATCCTAGATACCCTGGTTGGGGGCGAGGGAACAGTGGTCAGGGTACAGGAGAAGACAGAGCTTTGGAGATTGGTGTGGGCCCTGACCAGGCTGTGGGAGGGAGCAGCCAGGCCCCCAGGGTGGCACCAGGCCCAGTGCCAACAGTGAGTGGACATCCCGCCCCCTGCCCTGTCCACAGGCGTTCCCGGCCCACAGCCCAGACCGGAGAGGATGGTAGTGGACAAGTCCGGCTGGCTCTCAAGCAGAAGAATGTGACTGTTTGGGTAAAGGTCAGTTCATGAGCAGATTGGATTTTATTCTAAGACATTAACTAGGGAAACAATATGGATTTCATTCCAGTTCAAAGGGATTGACCAGTTTTAGAGTAGGTTTAAATTTTAGTCTTCAGTAGAGTCTACAGTTGAATCAAAACACTGATCTGAGGTCAGCTGGGCTTTGAGTTCAGCACATGAATGTAGAGTCAGAAAGCTGGGGGTAGGGGGCCCTCTGATGTGGAGGTCAGTGGTGGCCTGAGGCTGTGGTTCGTGGAGGTGAGTCAGGCCTGGAATCCCCCTCCAGCTCCATCCCCCACTGCACCCCAAGTGGCTCTGCCTTTCACTGTTCCCTATACTGAATTTCTGTATGAGATTTTATTTAAAGATGGTGCATGTGTGTGTGCTGAGTTGCTTCAGTCATGTCAGACTCCTGACGCTGTGTGACCCCACGGTAAAGCCTGCGGACTCCTCTGATTGTGCGATTCTCCAGGCAAAAATACTGGAGTAGGCTGCTATGCTCTCCTCCAGGGGATCTTCCTAACCCAGGGATCAAACCCAGTTTCTTGCTTCTCCTGCACTGGCAGGCTGTTTCTTTACCACTAGCACCACCTGGGAGGCCCTAAAGATGGTGCTGTTACTAAAACTCATCTGAGATTTGCCGATCTGGACTGTGATCACAAGTGAGAAGAGGAAGGGAGACAGCTGATTAGTGGCTAGTGACTAATTGGGTGACCAGTTTGTCCCAGTTAACTCAGGACTTTCTGGATCTTTATACTGGAAATCTGAAGCCCTGGAAACCCCCTCAGTTCTGCGTCAACCAGGCTGGTTGGTCGCCCTGGTGTCATAAAAAATTAGCTGAGCTTTTGAATCATTGCAGTGGCCTCCTTACCAGGCTTCCTGCCTCTTCCCTGCCCCCCTTGCCAGTCCCCTCCCCCGCTGGTTCTCCCACCCGGACCCTTCCTTCTCCACTCTGCAGAGGAGTGGCCTGATCACCTCATTCCCCTGCAGAAAGCCCTGGAAGGTCCACCACCACCGCATGACAGCCTATCTCCCCTGCCTCGGCCACGGTCGCTCCAGAAACATCAAAACTGCTCTAAGCTGCAAGCACCATGTCTGCATAGACTGTGCCCTCTGCTGGGGTGACCTCTGCCTGGGCTTCTAGTTGAAGCCAGCGGTCCCTTCTAGTCCTCTGGGAAGCTTTCCCCTGGTACAGCCCTTCCAGGGAGATGACGATTTCCCTCCTTAGCGCCTCCACTGGGTGAGTGGTGTATGTGTCCCTGTGACACCGGCCACTTAACCAAAACGCAAATGCTGCGTTCACAGCACAGGTTCCGATCCGCAAGCGACCCCCGGCTCCGCGGATGCTTCCACTACCCACCCCACCCCCATCAGACTGTAAGACCTTGGGGCCACCACCTAAGGGGCCCTGAACGAGGTAGCATCCTTCAGCGAGGTGCTGGCAGCTCTGTGCACAGGTAAGAAGTAGAAGTAGATAGGATTTACACAGACACGTCCCCTGTGATTATTAGGGTACCACAAGCCATTCGGGCTTCCCCGGGTGGCTCAGACGGTAAAGAATCTGCCTGCAATGCTGGAGACCTGGATTAGATCCTAGGGTTGGGAAGATCCCCTGGAGGAGGAAATGGCAACCCACTCCAGTGTCCTTGCTTGGAGAATTCCATGGACAGAGGGGCCTGGCGGGCTACAGTCCATGGGGTCGCAAAGAGCTGTACGCGACTGAGCGACTTTCACTTACAAGCCGTTCTGCGTACTGAACGAGGAACGCCAGACAGCGGGGTCCTGGGCTCCAACGAGAAAGCTGGAGCTCCCCCTGGTGGCTGCGAAGAGTCNAGTCCATGGGGTCGCAAAGAGCTGTACGCGACTGAGCGACTTTCACTTACAAGCCGTTCTGCGTACTGAACGAGGAACGCCAGACAGCGGGGTCCTGGGCTCCAACGAGAAAGCTGGAGCTCCCCCTGGTGGCTGCGAAGAGTCAGTGCTGTCAGTCGGCTCCTGGTAAGGAAATAGGAAATAGAATACAAGTTGCCCTAGTGGCTTCCGCATCTCTGGGGGTTCCTCCCTAGACCTCAAGAATAGGCCCCAAGCAGCAGGAGCAGTCGTTCAGGGAAAATAAAATCATTGCAGTGGAGAAACCTCGAGTATCTCTGCGAATCATCTTTGAAGAGGGAGCGGAAACGATACATTATTTGGAAAAGGACAATCGGGAAGTTCTCCTGAAAGCCCTGAAACACCCAAAGACATCACGCTTGTCAAATCATGAAGGCCAATTGCCCTCAGCTCTAGGACCCTGTCCTCCACCACAGGCAGAAGGTCGGCTGGGCTGAAGGGGTCCCTCTAGGAGATGCCCCGAGATGGGGAGGCCCACCCCCAAATCTGTCCTCCTCAACTGGGATGCTGCAAGACCATAGCTGGACTTTTCTATCTCCCCATGGTAAAGGCTTTCACTCCTTTAAACAAAGATGTTAGGCACAGAGGAGCATCCTGAGTCCCGTGGTGTGAATGTCAGCATTCCTGCCAACTTGGTTTTGCTGGAGATGGAGAGAGCAGGGGCCAGGGCTGCCAGGGACAGAGGGTGTGGAAGGAGGCAGAGAGTGGGAGTGTTAGTCGCCTCCGACTCTTTGCCACCCCACCAGGTTCCTCTCTCCGTGGGATTTCTCTGGGCAAGAAGTGGGTAGCCATTCGATTCTCCAGGGGATCAAACCTGGGTCTCCCACATTGAAGGCAGATCACNCATTTATGAAACATTTGAGTTCTTTATATCCCCTTTTAAAATAGAGTGCCTTGTAAATAAAAGCTTAAAAGTATTCATTGAATTTAACTGAAATATCTATCAGTTATATGCATACATTTTGTTTTAATAGGAATCAAAAACTATATCACTGCTTATTCAATACATCGCATTATATTTTGAAGGTCAGATTACCTGACGGGTTTACCTGGTTTGTTGAAGTTCAAATGTTTCATTAAAGGTTCAACAGCTCCCTCTGGTGGCCATGGAGGAAACTGGGTTTCCTGGTCATGAGAGGTTGAGTCAAGCCAGCATTTCCGTTTATTTTTCAAACTTGAATTTGAAGTGATTGTCAATCAATTTCAGTTTTGAGGTTATCAAAACCTTCGATTTTTAGATTACCACTGAGTGGTAAATTTTGTTTGGCATAAAAGTGTCATTTTTAGGCCAGGAATAAACATAAGCAGTTATTTGAAATTTAGGTCAGTGGTTTCCATCTCAAATAACTGTAAACTTGCTTTAAAAAAATATTAATATAGTATCACTTAAGTGGTCATAAAATAATCGATTAATTTTAGAAAGCAAAAGTTTTCAGAGTTTTTCAGTGCATGGGAGTGAATAAATCTGGGAATTCAGTGAGAATTACAAATCGGTTTCTGCTGTTATCTCTTTCCTACTTTGGAATAATATCAACTGCAGAGAAGTTAAAAGCTCAAGCGTTCTAACAAGACAAACAAATGCTCAAGTTAGAAANGGATGAAAAGCTTCTTTGTTTCCCTTCTGACTGCATCTAAGATCTGCCTTTTGTCTTTGGTATCCAGCAGTTTCCCTATGATGTGCCAGGGCACGGATTTCTTTTCGCTTTCCCTGCTTTGGCTTTACTGGGCTTTGTGAACCCAGGGGGTGGCTGCGTCTATCTATGCTGCAATGCTCTCAGCCTTTATTTCTTCTTATGCTGCCGCTGCACACTCTCTTTTCCCTATAGAGCTTCTTATCCTGTACTCTGTGTCTCTTAATCTCTTTTCATATTTTCCCATTTCTTGTCTTTCCATGGATAATTTCTTAAGGTCTGTATTCTGAATGGATAGCTTCTTCAAGTCTAACTAAAGATTCTCTCGTCCAAGAGGTCCTAACTAATATCTTTCAATTCTAGAAATTCTGTTTGGTCCTTTTCCAAATCTCGATGGTTTTTCTTGTTTTCTGTGCATTTTCCCTGCTTGTTTGTTTGCTTTTTTCTTTAGTAAACATGATTATACTCTTAAGAGTGTGGGAAAAAGAGAGACCATGCCCCAGTTCATTTCATCAGAAGCATCTTTTCCCCACAAAGGGCACCCCCACACATATGCCTCATCATGCTGCTCCACTTCCAGGGACAAGCCCCCAAATGGTGTCATTTCCCAAGGCAGCATTTCAGCCGTGTAACAAGTCCAAGTTTGACCTGGGACTGTGGCTTGTTTTTCATCCTGTGTGTTCTCAACCATGTCTGTTCGACAAGGAAATGGGAAGAGCGTGGTTGCAATGTCAGATAAATGAACCAAAATGGAAAGGGGTGCTCTCACGGCTCCCTAATCACCTGGGACTACACCTGGGATAGGAACACAGTGGACAGGAGAGTGGGGCCTCAGACAGCCCGTGGGACAGAGAGGAAAACTGAAAGAGAAGATGGCATTCTCACACACGTTCCCAAGCTGAGTAGCTGCAGAACTGAAACTGGGTTGGGGTTGGTCCATTCATTTGTTCCGATGACCCGTGTATACGGATGGACATCGCTTCATAGGGATTAAAATCACTCATATAATATCCATTGGCACAGTGCTGGCAACATAAAAATGTTCAAAAAGCATTTTACAGCTCTCATCATTATTATAATTGCTGCTATTATTTTTACAGACCCAGGAAAAGCAATCAGTTAACATCTCCAAGTTGCCAAGTTGTGGGTCTTTCTGAGAGAACAAGGGCACCTGAACTGGGAATATTTACTTCTTTTGCCCCATAGCTTACAACAGTGCTGGGGGTGTGGAAGATGCAGAGGAACACCTGGGGTCCAACTGAAGCTGAGAAAGGAGTTCCAGTGGGTGGTGAAAGAGGAGAGGGGGATGTGGGAGACACTGGTGGGGGTCCGAGGTGGCAGGGAATGAATAGGAGGTGCCAACTTTTTCTCCACAATTTTGTTACACCTTGGGGCAAAACGGGAGGCTCTATGATGACAGCTTGAATTGGGTAAAATTTAAGGATAAGGAATTACTAATTAGTAATAAGGTGGAATACTTAAGTATATGAAATGAATAATATGTAGCTAAAAAATAATGATATAGCATTAGGCATTTGAGACATGTGGACTCCAAGCAATTAACCTCTATTCTTCTTCTGAATCACAGTCTAGCTAATTGGCTCCTTTCCTTTGATGGGGCAATATTAACCTTTCTATTTTTCTCTGAAGGAGCAAGTATGTGGGGGTAGTAGCTGTGCTGCTCTGGTTTGGAGGGAAGGTATTTTTCCTGAACAATACCCCATTTGCAATTTTTCTCCCAAATGGTTGCACTAAAAAAGTTCTGTCAGATTTTCCTAATAAAGCTCAACAGAGATTGAAAGGATGATTTAAACATACCTGACCTCATTCTGGAGCAGTTGAGAGAGATGGCATCTCTCTCACTTTTCCATGTTATCAGCTTCTCATTCATTCACCTCGGGCTTCCCAGGTGGTGCTCATGGTGAAGAATCTGTCTGCCAATGCAGGAGACATAAGGGATGCAGGTTGGATCTCTGGGTTGGGAAGATCCCCTGGAGGAGGTCATGGCAACCCACTCCAGGATTCTTGCCTGGAGAATCCCCATGGACAGAGGAGCCTGGTAGGGTATAGTCCATAGGGTCACAAAGAGTTGGACATGACTGAAGCAGCTTAGCATGCATGCATATATTATTCAAATGACACATCCTCACTGAAGCTACATGTGCCTGGTGCTGTCCTGGGTACTGGAGACACAGCAAGACAGCTCCCTGCTCTCATGGAGCTTATAACTTAATGAAGGAGAAACACCAAAGGCAAGTGAACAGGTAGATGTCTAATACAATCTCAAGGCTAGAAAGAAAAAAAAGAAAACTGGTTAAGGAGGGAAGGGAGAGGTGCCTTTTAAGGCAGAGTGGTTGGTAAGGCTTCTATGAGAAGGCAACCTGTGAGCTGAGATATGAATAAACTGAAGGAGAGGCTTGAAGGTATTTAGGGAATGGCTATAGCAAGCAGGACTTCCCTGGTGGCCCAGACGGTTAAGCATCTGTCTACAATGCAGGAGGTTGGGGTTCGATCTCTGGGTCAGGAAGATCCCCTGGAGAAGGTAATGGCAATCCACGCCAGTACTATTGCCTGGAAAATCCCAGGGACAGAGGAGCCTGGTAGGCTACAGTCCATGGGGTCACAAAGAGTCAGACATGACTGAGCGACTTCACTTTCTATGGCAAGCAGGACTTCCCTGGTGGCTCAGATGGTAAAGAGGCTGCCTACAATGCAGGAGACCTGGGTTCAATCCCTGGGTCAGGAAGATCCCCTGGAGAAGGAAATGGCAACCCACTCCAGTATTCTTGCCTGGAAAATTCCATGGACCGAGGAGCCTGGTAGGTTACAGTCCACGGAGTCGAAAAGAGTGGGACACGACTGAGCGACTTCACTTTCACTTTCTATAGCAAGCAAAGGGAATAGCAAGTGCAAAGGCCCTGGGGCTGGTGTGTGCTTAAGGTGTCAGGGACTGCAAGCCAGCCAGTGTAGCATGAGCAAAGGAAGGACAGGAAGAGGAGGCAGACATGAGGTTGGAAAGGTCATATGGTAGAGGGGCCGCTCGGGGGCCATGACACAAAGCTTGGTTAATTGCCAGTGTGGAGTAAAGTCCTGGGTGGGGGGTGAGAGCAGGGTCTGCTAGGAAAGGCTCACCCTGGCAGCTGTGGGAAAAGGGGAACAAGGATGACAGAAGATGTGGAGCTGTAGCAAAATATGAAGTCAAGGCATCAAGAGGGACATCTGGGCCTAAAACAGCCAGTGAACCTGACCCATAGTCTGGCAAAATGGAGCCTCCGGAACTACAAATATACCCAGAGAACCATGCCTTTAAGAACCCCATCAGGCCAAGGACAGCCACGTCAGATTTGCTCTGTGATGTGCTGATAGTAAATATCAGGGGTGATACTTGTTTCAAACCTGACCAAGCAGCCCCACACCCAGGAACTGGCCCAGAGGAATAATCAGAGAAATGCACAATGAGTAACTCATATGCAGGGTGGTTCCTTGTAGGAAAGCTGTGAACAACCTAAAGGTCAATTAATAGGGGATTATATAAGTAAGTCATGGTGCATTCAGGCTAATATCATCAAGATGATAACATATTTTAAAATCAGAAGAGACAAAGTGAAAGATAGAAATTTCACAGCTCCTTTGTCTTCCCAATGATATTTCCTAAGATTGTTTCTATGGTATCCTTCAAGCAACATTTCCTCCTCAGGTATAGGACCCTGTGGACAGTAGCCCGCCAGGCTCCTCTGTCCATGGACTTCTCCAGGAAAGAATACTGGAGAAGATCCCAGGGGATTTTCCTGACCTAGGGATCGAACCCAGGTCTTCTGCATTGCAGGCAGCCACCAGGGAAGCCAGATATAGTCATAAGCATATACATAGAGTTAGATAGATGTAGATTCATATATCTACATATTCTTTTAAACTAAAATAGTTCTGTAGCTATTCTATAAATTTTATAAATATTCAAATAATTCTGTAAATATTATCTTACAATATAACTTTATTTCATTATACGAACTGTCTTTGACACATAGCCACATCAGTACATTATATTAATAGCTGCATAGTATTCCACTAGATGGATATACCATAACTCACTCGATCAGTCTGTTATTAAAAGATTGATATATAAATATATACAAACATATATATTTCATTTGTGTTATTCTCTGGGTATACTTTTGCAACTTGTACAATTGAAAACATTAAAAGTGGTGATTCATTCAGTTGCTGAGTCGTGTCTGATGCCAGGCTTCCCTGTCCATCACCAGCTCCAGGAGCTTGCTCAAACTCATGTCCATCGAATCAGTGATGTCATCCAACCATCTCATCCTCTGCCGTCCCCTTCTCCTCCTGCCTTCAATCTTTCCCGGCATCAGGGTCTTTTCCAATGAGTCAGTTCTTCACATCAGATACCTGTATTTATTGTGAAGGTGTCCAGTATGTTTTGTGGAGAGAAAAAAATCAAGCTACAAAATAATATTTATTGAATCCTCCCATTGATGTAAATTTGGATATGTCTCTGTGTGTATGTATTTATATACAGCGTGGAGGGATGCTTACTAAAATGCTAACAGGAGTTACTGATCACAACCTAATGATTACAAGTGTTTCTTCTCCTTAAGGCTTTACAGTATTACTGCCCTGCAGATTTGAATATATATTTGTTGGCAGGGGGAGCTATTTTATATTTGGAGAAGAGTTCACTGGGAGCTGGCTCATATACTGTGCTTAAAACATGGGGTTTTGTTGTTGTTGTTGTTGGGGTCTGTACTTCTCTCCTTGAGTACTTCTTTTCACTTAAGAATTAAATTGTGCTTTTTCCTTCTTCAGTTCAAACACATAGGCCGCACGATTGTAGACCTGATCGCAGTTCATTGGCTGCACCACCAGAGGGCGGTGTTTGCAGGCCATTGTGCGCATAGCCGCCTCCTGCTGTTTGCCAGGGTCTAGAATTTTGCAGGATGTCATCTCTGTGACCAGAGCAGAGATGAACTGTGCGTCCTGTGACTTCCAGTTTGCGTCACGATACGCATTTTTCTTTTAACGGGGTTGCGTGGAGGTGGCACACGAGGGAGAGATCTGCGTGGCACCGCCCTCCAAGCCGTCCCCACAACCCTTCTACCCCGTCAATCCAGGTCCCTGCACCCCCACGTCAACCCCGGCCCACCCTACGTCTGCCTCCAGGGCCTGACTTCACCCTGGGGGATTTAGGGTCCCCCACCCCGAAACTACACCCACACGGAGACAATGAAGCTGATGTGGAGCAGGGGGCTGCCACCCCCTCACCCATTTTCTGACCAGAGTCACCCGCGTCTTAGTCTCCTTGCCAAGTAGCTGCCTCTTTTTTTCCCTCCTCCTCCATTCTCTCTTTCACCTTCTAATTATTTTTAAAGCAATACATATTCATGAAAAAAATTTAAATACAAGAGGGGAAGCAGGTGAAAACCAAGTGTTCTCTCCGTCCATCCTACCTGCCCAGTTTTCTCCCCTGTAACTGCTAGGAGGTTTTAGCAATGAACGCCCTCCCAGAGAATCTGGGTGCCTGTGCAAATGGAAATGTGTGTGGACCATGTTCACAAACCACACCCCCAGCTGGGCTCCTGGTTTGCTCTCACCAGCGATGATAGAAATCCTTCCACATCAGTTCACAGAGCACTACAGAGTATTTCATACTGGCTGCAGAGTATTCTATCACGTGGATGCACCCTGCTTGATGGAACTACCCCTCTTAGGAGATGTTTGGGCTCTTGCCAATCTTTTATTCTCAGGAGCTGCAGGCTGTGGTGGTTTAGCATGGATAGCTGTAAGCTCAGGAGCAAGATCTACCGTAGACTCAATTCCTAAAAGTGGAGCGGGCTGGTCAGAGGGTGCAGGTACTAGTCAAGTTCACATTCATTGCTGGATTGTTCTCCAAAGACCTTTTGCACTGGTCGAGACTCCCATACAGTGCATGGGCTGCAATCCCTGATTGAGAGCCCCTGGTTATCTTCCAGGTCACTGGTTCTCAGTATTGACTGTGGTCAGAGTTACCTGGGGAGCTTTCTCAAAATGCCAGTGCCTGTGCGGTATCCCAGGCCGATTAAATCAGTTTTGTCTCAGTCTGGGGTTGGGGGGACCTTTGTGGGGAGGAGAAGGCAACGGCACTGGCCCAGAATTCCCCAGGAGATTTTCATGGGCAGGTAGGGAGGAAAGCCACCATGATGGGTGAAAAGTTATCTCATTGTTTTAAACGTACATTTCTTTAATTATAAATAAGGGTGGACATTTTCCTTTGAAAACAGTGATTTAGATCTTTCTTAGATCTCAGATCCTTTGAGATTCTGACAAAAGCACTGGATCCTCTATCCAGAAAAAATGTGTGTGTCTGTTGGCCTCAGTTCAGGTGATCACAGACCCTGGGACTCCTCTTCAGCCCCAGGTTAAGGGCCAGGCCTGGAATTGTCCTTCCAGTCCGTCTTCAGCCTCCTCCGCGGTGCCCAGGCCTTGGTGTTCTGCCTGAAGCCACACCTGGACCCAGCTTTGGGTCCCACCAGCTGCAAGCCTCTGCTCCAGAATCCCCTCTGTCCTCCTGCAGAAAAACCTGGTTCTCCAAGTGGAGCAGGAGACCTGGGTTGGATCCCTGGGTCAGGAAGATCCTCTGGAGAAGGGAGTAACTAACCCTTCCAGTATTCTTGCCTGGAGAACCCCATGGACAGAGGAGCCTGGCGGACTACAATCCATGGGGGTCGAGAAGAGTCGGACTGAGTGACTAACGCTTTCATTTTCCATGTGGGGCATGCCTGGACCCCCCTGTCAGGGGACCTCCATGGACTTTGTGGGAATTCCCAATGTTCCTGCCCTCAGAGGGCTGTGCCGTGTGATGGGGACTCTGAGGATGGGGGTGACACGGTGCAGAGAGGGGTACAGGTAACTCAGCTGGGGCACGTTGGGGTCTCCTGGGGTCAGATCCTGAGCTAAGCCTCAGGGCTGAGCCAGAGTTGGCAGTGGGGATGGGGGAGCGCTGAGGGCGAGAGGGAGCTGTCTTCTGTCGAGATAGAAGCCACCGACATACGAGCACAGACACTTTAGGGAGCTGCNGTCTCCTGGGGTCAGATCCTGAGCTAAGCCTCAGGGCTGAGCCAGAGTTGGCAGTGGGGATGGGGGAGCGCTGAGGGCGAGAGGGAGCTGTCTTCTGTCGAGATAGAAGCCACCGACATATGAGCACAGACACTTTAGGGAGCTGCCACTTCTCGGGAGCCCAGGTTCAGGGCAGAGGGGTTTTCAGGACACATCTCTCAAAGGCCAAGAAATGCCTACTGGATTCAGCATCCAGAGCCTGGTACTGGCTCGTGGTCCTGCATGGGCCAGGATGCTCCTGATTATAGCAAACTCTTCTCAAATCACTGTAAGGAGACAGGGGACACGTAATTAGGGCATAAGGGCTCCGTGATGCCCTGGAGAGGACAGCACCAGGGCCCAGGCCTCCCTGGGTCTCTGCTCTGGGTATCATGTCATCCCCTGACCCTTTGTGACATTACAGATTCAACTGCACCTGAGAAAGTCCATCTCTGTTGACATCTGTTTATCTCATTTTTTCGACTCAAAGGTCCCAGGAAGGGACTGAGTTGGCCCAGCTCAGTCAGGGACTCATTCCTTAGCTGATCAACCAGGACAAGAGACGTAGGCCCTGTTCTAAGGACATGCTGACTTGAAGTGCAGCCATATGGAGGGAAGGGTATTTCCTGCTAACAGGGGCTCTGGGTGGACACCCTTGTGGGGTCAGCCACAAGCCACACCTGACTCCCCAGGCATATCTGCTAGACATTCATTCACTCATCCGTCCGTTTATTCAACAAATCTTAACTGAGCACATGCAATGTCCAGGCTCCACTCTGGGTGCTGGAGACAGAGAAATGAACAAGCAGACGGAGTGACTGCTATAGTGGTACTTACACTCCTGTAGGAGGAGGAAGACGATAAACCATAAATAAACGCAGGATGTCAGGGTACCTCCTGGCATCTCAGTACGGCCTTGCTTTGCCATAATTTGCAAGTCATGTCTGGGCTTGAGCATCTCTGCAGATGTCTCTCTTTACCCTTTGTGTGGCCTCGTCTGGGAAGTGCCCAGTCAGTTATTCCCCATTTCTTTCTTTTTTTTTTTAGTGCTTCGTCTCTTTAAAATTGATTTGTAAGCATTTCATTCATCCTGGATTCCAGTCCTTTGTCAGTCACAGGTGAAATAAATATCATCTCCCTGTCTGTGGCCTGCCTTCTCCATCTCTATGGTGTCTTTTGATGAATGTTCTGTTCTTAATTTTATCATAGTGAAATGTTGAGNTTTTTTTTTTTTAGTGCTTCGTCTCTTTAAAATTGATTTGTAAGCATTTCATTCATCCTGGATTCCAGTCCTTTGTCAGTCACAGGTGAAATAAATATCATCTCCCTGTCTGTGGCCTGCCTTCTCCATCTCTATGGTGTCTTTTGATGAATGTTCTGTTCTTAATTTTATCATAGTGAAATGTTGAGATTCTTTTATGATTTGCATGTTTTGAGTTTTAAGAAATCCTTTCTATGTTGAGTTGACACCTGGACCCCAGGACTCATGAGCAGCCCCTGGAGAGGCAGAGCCCAGGGCAGCCCCAGGGGCACGCGGTGTGCCTGATTAAAGCCTGGATGAGATGTGAGGGGAAGACAGAAGCTGAGTGCTTTGAATTTGATCCTTTTAGCAACCATTAAGCAATTGCCATGAATGGGCTGAGGAAAGGACTTCCGGAGGACAAAGCACTGGCTCTGGCTGCGGGAGGGCCTGTCCCCTTGGCCTCACCTTGGCCCCCTTGTCACGTGCTTCCTGCTGCCGCCCCATCAGGCTTTACTGGGATATTTCGTAGCGACAGGCATCTTTTCCCCAGGAAGGGTAAACTACAGAGTGAGGAGGGCATCTGAGCGCGTGCGTGTGAAGTCACTCAGGAATGACTGCTCAGCCTGCATAATAATAATTGATGGGGACACAGGACACTGATTGGGCAGTGGAGAGAGTGGGCCACAGGGCAGCCCAGAGCAGGAGATTTTAACGAGGCTATAAGCTGAGGCTTTGGTGAATTGGGATGGCAACAAAAATGTACACTCTTGTTTTCACTAACTTCATAGGTCAGTTGGTAAAGAATCCACCTGCAATGCAGGAGACCCTGGTTCAGTTCCTGGGTCAAAAAGATTCGCTGGAGAAGGGATAGGCTACCCACTCCAGTATTCTTGGGCTTCCCTTATGGCTCAGCTGGTAAAGAATCCTCCTGCAATGCGGAACATCTGGATTCGATCCCCGGATTGGGAAGATCCCCTGCAGAAGGGAAGGGCTCCCCCCTCCAGTATTCTGGCCTGGAGAATTCCATGGCGCCTGGCAGGCTGCAGTCCATGGGGTCACAAAGAGTCAGACACGGCTGAGCGACTTTCACTTCACTAGCTAAAATTTAGCATAGGCAACAAAGCGAACAGTGCTAGCAATGCCTGGGGCTTGTCACTCATAAAAATCACAGGTATGTTTACATCACATTGCTCTTTTTTGTACATATTTTGAAAGATCTGCTTCAAGAGGGTAGTTGTTATAAACATCTACTAAGTCTTTGGTAGTTAATATGCTAATGAAGAAGCACATATTCTAATTACTATGACAACAGTTTAAAATGTCTTTTGGTAATCGGGTGTGAAAAGTGAAGTGTTAGTCGCTTAGTCCTGTCTGACTGTTTGTGACCCCACGGACTGTAGCCTGCCAGGCTTGTCTGTTCATGGAATTTTCCAGCCAAGAATAAAGGAGTGGGTTGCCATTCTCTTCTCCAGGGGATCTTCCCAACCCAGGGATCGAACCCCAATCTCCTGCATTGCAGGCGGATTCTTTACTATCTGAATCACCAGGAAAGCCCCTTTGATAATCACACTGACAAATACTTATTTCTTTGTAATCCTATATGATGTATCTTATGTATTTAAAAACAACATTCTGAGGAGGGATCCGTAGGTTTCCCCAGATAACTAAAGGGTCCGTGAAACAGGGAAGGTTGAAAATGGGACTCTGGGGTGAAGACTCTCCTCCCACAGGTCAGCTGCTGAATCTCATGTTCTCAAACAAGCTAAGTGTGTGAGAAGAGTGGAGGAGATGAAGTGATAGCTTTGCAGACATGCAAGAATTGCTGTTCTTCCCGGTGCTCCAGGCTTCACAGGCCTGTGGTGACGTGGATCCCAGCCCTTTGGGTGAAAACCTGTAGGTGCTTTCTGCTCACTCTGGGTCCTTCTCTAATTAGGAGGTTGGCCTCAGTAGACTAGGTTCCGGGAGGGCAGACTAGCCCTTGTCTGTGTGCTCCAGGAATAGGGTGTCTCTCTTGCCCAGGTATTCTCAAGCTTTCTGCCGCTCCCCATGGAGCTGTGCTGCAGACCTAGGCTGTGCTGCTCTAGCAGCTGTGTGTAAGCTGCGAGAAGTTCATCCATGAGTTGGTGATTGCGATGTTGCAAAGAGAAGCAAAAGCAGTGAAGGCCCTGACATGGCTCTGAAACCACAAACTACCACGAGTGATGGCAGCTGGTGTGAGCATTTTAACAAGGGTGTTTTACGGCCTAACTTGAAGGGAGTGAACTGACCTACATCTGCGTTCAGCACCTTTGTGACCCAAGAGCAGAAGGACCCTTCCACTCTGCTGTGCAGTTTTCGGTGAAGCTGGGCTTGCGTTATGAGGGTTATTGGCAAGACGGGAGACTCTCTCATCCATGTGTTGACATGACAGCACAAAGTTTCAGAGTGCGGCTTCTTTTGACTGGTTTTTGGAAGATGCAGGGCCTTTGAAGAACTAGAGCCTTTTCTGAGCCAAGGACTGCTTTTAGAGCGCCACCTAGAGGCTTTGGTGAGACCGGTCCATCAGCGTCCAGTCCTGAGAATTAACTGCCTTGCGCCAAGAGTCAGTGCGTGTGTCTGCCTGTGACTGTGTGTGAGTGTGTGTGTGTGTGTGTGTGTGTGTGTGTGCGCGCGCGCGCGCGCGCGCGCGCGCAAGAGCGAGAGTGCTTGGGGCAGCGAGGGGGCGGGGGTGGTCGGAGGGGAGATCCTTCTCTGCATTAGTGAAATCAAGTGCGCATTTAAGGCTATATGGTTTGAAAATGTCAAATAACCATCTTGTGTCTTCTCTCAGGGGCCAGGTCCTTCTTTCCAACCTGCTGTGACGCCCGCGGCAGCCCGGTGAGGTGTTGGACCCGTCTCGTAGCAGCTCCTGAGAGCTGACTGCTAAATTTTCAGGAATTTTATGGGTCAGCTGTGAAACACAGCTATTATTAAAAATTAAGTGATAGAGTACTACAACTGAATAGTTTCTGCTCCTGCTGCTGCTAAGTCGCTTCAGTCATGTCCGACTCTGTGCGACCCCATAGACGGCAGCCCACTAGGCTCCCCCGTCCCTGGGATTCTCCAGGCAAGGACACTGGTGTGGGTTGCCATTTCCTTCTCCAGTGCATGAAAGTAAAAAGTGAAAGTGAAGTCGCTCAGTCGTATCCGAATCTCAGCGACCCCATGGACTGCAGCCTACCAGGCTCCTCCACCCATGGGGTTTTCCAGGCAAGAGTCTAGTCGAACCAAAAGTAGGGTACACAAATTTAGCCCTTAAGAATTATTTTACTTTCGCAGAAGATCTGGGTTTAATCCCTGGGTTGGGAAGATCCCCCTGGAGGAGGGCGTGGCAACCCACTCCGGTATTCTTGCCTGGAGAATCCCATGGACTGAGGAGCCTGGCGGGCTACAGTCCAGGGGGTCACAAAGAATCGGACATGAAGTGACTTAGCACGCACGCGTGCTCTGAGGTTTCAGAGGTCTCTTGTGTGATGGAGATACTGCGTCACCGCACATCTTTTCCCAGCTCCACCGCTCGGTGACATCACGTTGGCGGCTGACTGGGCCAGGTGGGGTGTTTACAGCGAAAGAATCTGCACTCTCCGCATGTCAGCCTTGAGACAGCTGGCTTGGGGGCGCATCACCTCAGACCGCAAGAGGCCCCTTCGGGTTTGGGCGGGCGGAAGCCCAGCAATGGGCTCCCGGGGAGGCTGAGACGGTGGGGAGATGAGAGGGATGGCGGAGGGACAGGCCCCTTGCACCGCGGCTCTGTCCACCTGAGGATGCCTTCTAAATGTTTGCCAAATGGAGGGTTTGGAAGGCAAGAACTATTTTAATTCAACGATTTCAAAAGTTATTTCTTTTATTATTATACAGATCATTTTGACCACTTCTCAGGGTGGCAGGCCTGTCTGGACCTGCCCCTAGAAAGTACCCCTGGGGCAGCTTAAATGGGAAAGACTGCTGTGCTGGCCCCAAAGTGCAGAGCATGCGCAGTGCCGCACAGCCGGGCTTCGCAGCCACGTGGTGACCACCGAAGTGAAAGCAGGTCTGCAGCTCCGCTCCCCTGGCTACTCCAGCCTGGTGGGCGGCTTCCACCTCTGGGCTTCCATCACAGGGCAACTAGAAGAGATGATGTAACAGGCAATGGTCCCGCAGATGCTATTGGCTTCTGTTTATCCCTTGCGTTGCTTCTTTGATGCTTTAGGAGTAAATCAAATTAAAAGCAAACTTGAACGGAGTCCAAGTTGTCCACATCTCCAATTCCTGAACCCAATCCAGGTTCCTATTACAGTCATTAAGCAATTTATATGATGCATTGCACCCCCAAATTGCTACACTTGCATCACACTTAAAGATATCTGTTAAATATATATATATTCCTAAATGTTGTTTATAATTCTAACTAATATGATTACATTAAGTCCATTTGTACAAATTTGTAGAGTTTTAAGCATCATACTTGGAGATAATTTTAAGGAATAAAATGGATGTATTTTTAATTGCCCTTAAATCCTGATGCTCTCTGGCATCCATTGAATCGATGACTTTAAGTGCTTCAGGGAATGGATAGGTTTCTGCTAGAGTAATAAATTCATTGCTCAGCTTTGACAATCAAAGTTGACTTTTTTATTTTGTGTTGCCTCCTTGGCATAACAATAGTCTTGAAAGCCCGGCTTTGTTAAGAGTTAAAGAGGTTTTCTAAATTCTAGAGCTTCCCTCTAAATATGAAGTGTCAATATCTCCGAGGAGCTTTGATCACAGAATTTCACTATGAGACACAAATAGAAAGATTTCAGGATACGATGGAAGAGAAGTTCTCTGAGGACAGGAAGGCCAAGGAGAGAGTATTGAGCCCTGCTCGGAGAGGTCTCGGGGTGAGATAGCGTGGGAACGCACCTGGGGGATGGGGAGCGAGACACAGGAGCTCTGAGAGAACCCGGAGGTGAGAGGCTTCTGAATAGCCGAGCCCAAGTTAGTGCCCCAGATGTGCACACCTGAGACCAGCGTGTCTCCTACAGAAGGTCTGCGAGTTCAGGTGTCTCTGGAGGAACAGAGATGCTGAGAGGATGACGGTGGACAGGCAGAGGCGGGAGGGGCGAGGCGGACCGTGAGCAGGGACCTGGGAGCCAGGACAGTGGCAGAGCCCCAGGTTAACGGCTGATGGTGCTGGGGGCAATCAAAGGCCAGAGATGAGTGGGAAGGCACACCCAACTGGAGGCCAGAGAGGACCCCAAGGACAGCAGTGCACCCGCAGCCCCTCCCCGCACCACCCTAAGGCCACATCCCCGACTGCCCGCCCCCTGCAGCCCTTGGTAGAGTCAGCACACAGGGGTGTGTCCCAGGGCCATCTGTCTTCAGGGTTCTGTGAAGGGGCCACGGGAAAGACACAGCCACACTCCCTGGAGCCCCCATGCAGCACAGCTCCGCCCTCCACAAGAGGCCATGGACAGAACGGCCATGGGGCTGCAGAAAGGCCAGGCGTTTTGCTCAGTCAGTGACTGGCTAGGAAGGGATTGAAATCTGAACCCTGGTGTTCCTTGGGGATTTGGCCTCCAGGGCTCAGCCTTTCCCTGAACAATCAAAGGAAATGGCCCAGGGCCATCTTGAGATAGGAAGGGAGTCAGGGCTCATCCCAAGGGTTCCGGGGATCCCTGAGGCGGCCCGGAAGGCCATCACCTCTCATCAGGCACTCTGGAAGTCCAAGGTCAAGAGGCTATTCAGGGAGCAGACTTGTTCTGAAGGTCTGGGCTGCTGCTGCTGCTGCTAAGTCTCTTCAGTCGTGTCTGACTCTGTGCGACCCTGTAGATGGCAGCCCACCAGGCACACACACCGCCCCCCNAGATTCTCCAGGCAAGAACACTGGAGTGGGCTGCCATTTCCTTCTCCAGTGCATGAAAATGGAAAGTGAAAGTGAAGTCGCTCAATCGTGTCTGACTCTTTGAGATCCCATGGACTGCAGCCTACCAGGCTCGTCTGTCCATGGGATTTTCCAGGCAAGAGTACTGGACTGGGGTGCCATCACCTTCTCCGGAAGGTCTGGGCAGGGGTGAACTAGTACAGAACAGACAGGAAGCAACTTCTCGGTCAGTGTTAGACTTCCCATTTCTGGAACATATATTGCTTAGTTCCAGCCATCGAGATTCTCTCAGAAAGACAGGCAGGAGTTCAAATCGCACACCTTCCTCTTGCTGTGTGACACTGTGTGTCTCTGGGGATGTCACTTCCCTTCTGAGCCTCAGTTCACTCATCTGTAAAATGGGGTCATAAGAGCCCTTTGCAGGTTTGATGATCATGGAGATATTGATGTGAAGGACTTTCACATTCTTGGTCGTGATGAGTACAGTGTTGATGGCAGCAATTATTGTTATTGGCTTCTGGCCCAGCCCCTTAGAGGACCGTTGCCAGACTTTCTGGAGGACATGGATGAAGGGTGAATCAGCACTCATTCAGTCCACAAGATGGGAGGGAGGGGGCGGGGAATGCTGGAGTCCTCCAAAGAAGGAGCATAGGTGGGCGGAGTTGCTGGTAGGTGATAAGAAACTGTTAAGAGAGAGGAGGTCAGTGGAGGGGGCCTGTGGTAAGAGTCTGGCTAAGGGAGTGGGGTCACTTGAGACCCCTGGGGAAGGAAGGTGAGAAGGACAGGGCATCAGAGTGATCTGGGTCATGGGCAGTGCCTCCAAGCAGCAACCCAGGAGGCAGGGCTGGAGGTCTGGTGAGAAGGAGCTCAAGGCCTGAGTGGCCTGCCCTGTGGAATCAGACCACTGCCATGTGGGTAGGACTCCGACCCTGGGGAGAAGCTTATTAGATGATGGCCTTCGGGTTTTCTGGTGGCAGGGGCTGAAGACACACAGATCTGCTTCTTAATTCCCACCCTCCAGTATTTCCTGCTAAGACTCTGCTTCAAAAGGCAAATCCCAACAAGGAGAGACCAAGGAGGGTACCACTGATGTTTCCCGTCCCACAGGGTCTCAGGCTGTGACAAGAGCTGATTAAAGCACAGTGATTGAGACTCACTCAGAGTTTCTGGTTCTGTAGGTGTACAGTGGGGCCAGAGCTTACATTTCTAGTCAGTTCCCAAGTGATGTTTCTGCTGCTGGGACCACAGTTTGAGAACCACTGACCTAGGTCTTGAGCCATATCTTCTGGGATCCTCATAGCATTCTCTCTTCACTCACCCCCACCCCACTTCATAGCTAATGACACATCAGAGAGGGTAAGTCATCTGCCAAAGGTCACACAGCTGAATGGTGGTAGACTCATCTTTTGCAGTTAGGTCTGCCAGAACCTAGCCCTCTGCTCTTTCACTGTGATAGTGACCATCATCCCTTGCACTGTAAATTCCTGAGGCTGGCCTGTTTTGTAGCTTTGCCCTTATCCAGAGCCTGAGTCCATATAGAGCTTAATCACTGTTAGCTGAGTTGAATTCCTTCCTGGAGTGGGTCAGTGAGAACCAATTTCTCAGGCTGTAATTGATGACTGTTGGCTGAGGCACCCTCTGAGGGCTTGGACAGGGTGTAAGGAGGTGGATCAGAGTTGGTTTTTGTTTTACTTATTTATTGTAAGCAGGGACAGGGAGTGAAGGCGAGGTTTAAAGGTGACAGAGAGAGAGGTGTCCCAGCTCCCTTCCTAGGAACCCACTGGGAGCAGAGAAAGCAATTCTCACTCACCAGGCTGGCTCTGAGGGGCTTCCCCGGTGGCTCAGTGGTAAAGAATCTGACTGCCAACGCAGAAGATGCAGGTTCTATCCCTGGGTCAGGAAGATCCGCTGGAGGACGGCTTGACAACCTACTCCAGTATTCTTGTCTGGGAAATCCCACGGACAGAGGAGCCTGGTGAGCTCTGAGGGCCCATGGGGTTGCAATGAGTCCATGGGCTCACAAAGAGTCAGACACGACTGAGCTCAGAATGCAGGCATGCAGGCTGACTCTGAACAAGGCTCAGTGTCCAGGCCTCCCACTCTTCACAGGCCTGCTGGGCTAGTTTTGCCTGGGGTGGGCAGGGAGTGTCTTGGCCAGAGCTGAGGGTTTGAGAAATAACACGCTGTTTGCTGTTTGTGTGTGAGGCCTGCTTCTGTCACAGCAGCTGCTCAGCTAAACGAACCTCCAGGCCTCAGCAGGGCCTCACATAGAGCCCAGGAGTTCCCGGCCTTGAGGCGGGGTGGGGGAAATACCTGGGCCCGGGGGGGTCTGCTGTGGCCTTGCTGAAAGTTGGCTCTGCGGGGGGGGGCGGGGTTCACAGC
>SJYV01007633.1:224667-265943 GCA_006410875.1 Neotragus pygmaeus
TCACAGCTCGTGGAGTCAGCAGAAGCAGCTGGAGCTGCAGGACGCGCATGGCCGAGGGTGGGGCTGCAGCCTCTGGAACGGCTGCCATCAGTGTGGACGTGAAGGGACCACCCCGCTCCCACAGGCCTCTCAGCTGTTCCTGGCCCCCAGGCTCCTGGGGACAGTCTCCCTTCACTCTCATCACCCTCCAACCTGGGGGCCCAGACCCTGTGACAAGCTCCCTTGACTGGGAGGGCCCCACCGTCCACTGCAGAGGGACACTGCCTGTCTCCTCTCCTCCCTTCCCCAGAGCTCCCCGTCAAACACACTGGGCGGGCTGGGATTCCCCGTGCCCGGATTTCAGAACTACAGCCCCACCTCTGTGGATTCCCTCCTTCTGGAAATACCCTTGGTGGCTCCTCTGTCCAGGCCCCGGAAATGATTCAGACTACACTTTATGCTGGGTACCCATGCAGCTTAAAATCCTTTTTCTTCCATCAGTTCCCATTTCAGCTTTTAGAAGATGCTGGCCCCACCAGGCCTGACACTGACCTCATGGCAGGGCTCATCCTTAGGTTTCCGGTCTGGGCCTCTGTCCCAAATGGCCACAGGGCTTCCGTCCACCCTGCCCCCCTCTTGGATGAGCAGGCCTTCCGAACAAGCATCTAGTTTTATTTTCTCTATGAATGTACCTCGGCTGAGACTATGTCAGTGGGGCAGCCTAGCCAGGTCCCCTGGGGGGACACATATCAGTGGCCTTTGACCTGTAGGAAAGGGGATCTCTGGGTTGTCCCGAGCCTGTACCACCTCTGTGTCCACCCGCCATTCTCCCTTGCACCCCCTGCTCTCCAGGAGCCCTGGATTGCCTTACAAGCCCCTTGACCACACTTGAGAAGGCCCCAGTCTGCTCTCAGCTGCCCCCTCTCCCAGTATACACAGAGCCCGTGCAGAGAGGGAGAGTTCTTCCCTTTAAAAATGCAAATCTCACCCAGAGAGATTCCTGAGTGTCCTTAGAAAAGGCTTTCAGGCTGATGGGGTGTTTATGTTTGAAGAAGATTCAGAGAAGCTTGGTGGGAAGGGCAGTTGCCAGAGCAGCGCTTCTTGTTCTGAAAAACAGGGCTGGTGGGGAGTGGGCACACAGAGGGATGGGGAGGGGGAGAAACCTGGCGACACCCAGGCGGGCCAGGTGGGCCTTTAGGAAAACTGGACCCTCCAACATGCCAGCTGTGGCGCCGAGTGGGCCNTGACAGCGCAGGCAGCTTTTCATCATAGGATGTACTTTGAGCTTCCCCAGGAGGGCTCGCTAGGGCCCATGCAAGCCACACTCTTAATAAGCACAGGAGAGCCGGGGGTCCGCGCTCGGTTTTTGGCAGCTGTGTGACCGTGGACTAGTCACTGACCTCTCTGAGCCTCCATTTCCTCCTTCACAAAGAGGGGATAAGCGCACACCTTGCTCACCAGCCTCTTCTGAGGACTGACGGGGACGCAGCGTGTTGAGCGCCTGCATGAGACCGCGGCGCCTCCCTGCTTGTTCTCCTCTTTCTGAGTGAGGTGGGGCGGAGGTCTGCGTTCAGCATCTCTCTGAGGCAGGAGAATGGCTTGAATGACCTCAGGACTCTGCAGCCACTGTCTCCCTGAGCTTTCTCCCAGCGAGCTGGCACTGTCAGGACTGTACTTGAGATGGAAGGAGTTTTAAATCAAGGAGCTGAGGCCTGCCTTTGTTGTTTTCCCCTAGAGGGCGTTTTCTTAAAAAAGTTTGCTATGAAACCAAGCCTTTGGGGAGTAAATGGGCTTCTTGGGTGGTTTCTTTGTTTCTCCTCCTGTTGTCTTTGGAGCCCTGCTTTGTGCATCTCTGGCAGAGTTGATAACTGTTGATAAATCAATAGCTGTTTTACTCTAATTTATCGAGCTCTATTGCCTAAACCTAATTAGCATGTTTCAGCGCCACGAATTGCTTCCGAGTCCTGGGCTTAGATGGGAGGATTGATTGCGAAGCTGGCCTGAGCCAGGCAAATCAGGGAAGAAGGGGAGAAAGATGGACAGATATTACCCAGAGAATCATTCCAAGTATAAGTAACAGCCAGACTGGAGACATGGCTCCTGAAGGCAAATTCCTGGTGTTTTGCCCCCTTAAGCCCCAGCCCCCACCATGGGAGGCCCCAAGTATCTATGTCGGAGACTCACACCCACTCTTGGTAGCTGGGTGACTTGACTTTCTCAAAGTCTCCGTTTCCTGGGGCTGGAGCAAAGGACTGATGACGATGTCATAGCAGGGAAGGAAGAAAAGATATTTTAAAAGAAATGAGGCCGAAGTAAGTCAGAAAGGAAAACACCAATACAGTGTATTAACACATACATATGAAATTTAGAAAGATGGTAACAATGACCCTTTATGCGAGACAGCAAAAGAGACATAGATGTAAAGAACAGACTTTTGGACTCTGGGAGAAGGTGAGGGTGGGATGATTTGAGAGAATAGCATTGAAACATGTATATTTGTGAAATGTATCACCAGTCTAGGTTCTATGCGTGAGACAGGGCGCTCAGGGCTGGTGCACTTGGATGACCCAGAGGGANAGACTTTTGGACTCTGGGAGAAGGTGAGGGTGGGATGATTTGAGAGAATAGCATTGAAACATGTATATTTGTGAAATGTATCACCAGTCTAGGTTCTATGCGTGAGACAGGGCGCTCAGGGCTGGTGCACTTGGATGACCCAGAGGGATGGGATGGGGAGGGAGGTGAGAGAGGGGTTCAGGATGGTGAACACATGTACACCTGTGGCTGACTCATGTCAAGGTATGGCAAAACCACTACAATATTGTAAAGTAATTAGCCTCCAATTAAAATAAATTAATTTTTAAAAAAAGAAGTGAGGCCACACCTTGGACCTCACAGTCCCGCATGGAGGGCCTGCCCTTCAGGAAAGTTGGTGGCTGGAGAAAGCGGGGGTTGCTGTAGTGATGGCTGGTGAGAGGGGAGACCCTTCTGGAGCCTGGGCCAGGAGACTTCCAGGGATAGAGACATGGCGTGGCCTGATTTGTCTCAGTGCACTGTGTCACCCCCTCATTCTCCCCAAATCTGTCTGCTCCCCAGCAGCAGGGGTGTTTGGGGCAGGGAAGAACTAGGCAGCATCTGCAGTTTGGGCCAGTGCAGAGGAGAGCCTGTGCGTGGGAAGCAGAGGGCAGCGCAGGGACTTTCAAGACCATTTAGGGGAACAGGCTTGCCAGGAATATGGAGCAGTGCAGGGGTCAAAGTCAGGGTAACCCCAGAGCACTGCTTTCTTTAAAAAAAAAAAAAATGAGGACTTCTGATGGTCCAGTGGTTGAGAATCTGCCTTGCATGCAGGGGACTCCAGTTCTACCCCCTGGTCCAGGAAGATCCCTCATGCCTGGGAGCAACTAATCTCGTGTGCCACAACTACTGAGCCTGTGCTCTAGAGCCTGCGATCCAACCCAAGAGAAGGCACCGCGGTGAGCAGCCCGTGTACCGTGCCTAGAGAGGAGTCCCCGCTTGTCACAACTAGAGAAAGGCCGTGTGCAGCAGCAAACACCCACCACCGCCAGAAAAAGAAATTCCAAATCTTAAGAAAAATTCAGGCATAATTCACAAAACATAACGTTCACCAGTTTAAAGTAATACAGTTCAGTGGGATTTCAGAATGTTCTGTGTGGTGAAGTTATCCCCCTACCCTAGCTCCGGGCAGCCATTAATCTGCTTTCTCTCCTAAGGATTTGCCTACTCTGGGCATTTCACGTAAATGGAATCATGCAATATTTATCCTTTGGTGTCTGGCTTCTTTCACTTAGCATATATTTTCAAGCTACATGCTGTAGCTCATGTCAGGCTTCATTCCTTTTTATTCCTGAATAACATTCTGCTGTACAGATAAGCTTCATCTTATTTATCCATTCATCAGCTGATGGAATTTGGGTTGTTTCCACCTTTTGACTATTGTGAGTAGGGCTGGTATGAACATTCCTGTGCTACTCATTGTGTGAAAATGGGTTTTCAGTATACATCTAGAAGCAGGCCTGCTGGGTCATTTGATAATTCTCGGCTTCACTTTTTAAGGAACTGCCAAACTGTCCAAGGACCGCTTTTGTAGCCCTACATGTCAGATACTGGGGTTACAAGAGTTTAGAAGAGGTAGTCACCCCCTACTGAAAGGGGGTAATTAAGGAAAATTTCAAATTGTGGTGCTGGAGAAAACTCTTGAGAGTCCCTGGGACAGCAAAGAAATCAAACCAGTCAATCCTAAAGGAAATCAACCCTGAATATTCATTGGAAGGACTGATGCTGAAACTCCAACACTCTGGCCACCTGGATGCTGAAACTCCAACACTCTGGCCACCTGATGTGAAGAGCCAGCTCATTGGAAGAGACCCAGATGCTGGGAAAGATTGAGGGCAAGAGGAGAAGAGGGCAGCAGAAGATGAGATGGTTGGATCATATCACTGACTCAATGGATAGGAGTTTGAGCAAACTCTGGGAGTTGGAGAAGGACAGGGAAGCCTGGTATGCTGCGGTTCTTGGGGTTGCAAAAAGTCGGACACGACTTAGCGACTGATGAACAACAACAAGTAAAACAGAGCCAAGAGAAGCTGTCTCAGGACAGGGGAGAAGGAGCAGGGAATAACCTTGAGCTGGCCGAGCACAACTTCCATACCAGACTTGAGCCCAGATTGGCACAGAGCCCTAGGGGGTAAACATGACGGGAAGAGCAGTGCCAGTCGGCCCATCGGCCCTCCCCGAGGACAGATTTCCGCCATCGCTGGTGGGGAAAGCATGCTGACCCAGGACATGGACCATGGGTGAGGGAGGAGTCAGAGCATCAGCCTCCTCCCCTGCAGCCCTCCAGCCCCTTCCAGCCTGCGAGGTCCACCTGGTCCCAGGCCCCTGTCCTCTGCTTGTCTCTGCAGCCTCCTTCCAAGGGCCTGTGTCTCCTGGGCCAGTTTTCCCTCCAGGTCAATCAGGAGATGAGGAGATGCTCTGGAGCAGACACATTGGGACCTACTAGAACCAGGCAGGGCGCCACCCCCAGCCCCAGAGGCTGGCAGCCGCCTGCTCCCCGCCTGAGCCCATCGCAGGGTCACAGGTCTGGAGCAGATCTTGGCAGGTGTCCCCGGGGGCACTGCTGCTCTTCACTCCCCGCCCAGGACGCTGTTGGCTGTCAGCCTGATGGATCTTTCTGGGGATGACTGGTGGAGACAAACCTAGCATTTCCCTGGGGACTCACATTTGCCAACATTCCCTTTTCCTTTTTAAGTCTCTGGCATATTATTTAAAGCAAGTCACACAATAAAATTACTAGCTTATTAAATTACAAGGAAAGACAAGGTGAGAGATGATTTGAACCAAAGATACGTGAATGGCATCCCTTGCTCGTAGCAAGAATGATTTTTAAGAGAAACATGATTAAAACAAGCTGATTCCCCTGAGCCAGGCCAAGCTGATTGAATCTCGGGGAGGAAATGACAATCTGGGTTACTTTGTTATGCCGTTTCTAGGCATTCAAACCACTGGGGGAGCTTTGGACTTTTATGTGAACGCCTCTGAGAGGGGGTCGAGCAGTCGTGGTGAGGGGCCCAGGGATCGTAGTAGATTGGCAGAAAGCATTCCTTTCTCACGAACAGGTCTTTAGATGCTGAGGCCTCGACAGAGGTGTCTGGAGGAGCTTTATGAAGCGGGGTGAATTCTACCCGGGAGAACGGTTTGTCTTCTCCTGAGGCCAGCAGCCATTTTGCTCCCAGGTAGAGTGAACAACCACCCTGGTCTACCCAGGACAGGGGGAGTTCCTGGGATGCAGGACTTTGTTTTCAAACCAGGACAGTCCCAGGCAAACCAGGACGAGTTGGTCACCTTGCGCGTTCAGAGCGGACATTAGTGATCAAGCCCAACTCTGGGTGTGGCAAGGAGGTAAAGAGGTGAAGGGTGGGAAAAGGAGAGAGAGGGACCCAGCCAAAGCATGAGAGAGAGTGCGTGCCCTTCACACAGGACCTGGTTGCATGAACTGTGGTCTGTTCATGCAATGGAATGGCAAGCAGCTGCCGAAAGGAACACAGCAGTGCAACAACGTCCAAGTTCTGTGTTTCAGGAAGAAAAAAACAAAGGTGCATAACAGAGTATAGTGTATTCCCACTGGGTAAGAAAATGGAGAAAATACATGTGTATGTGCTTGTCTGTAGACACTGATTGTCTCGGTAACAACTTAACATTGGTGAACACGAAGACTTTACATGGTAAGGCTCTCCTCTAGGGGGCGCTATCACCTTTTGGGGACAACTGGCTACTCGGGATCTCCTGACCCATTTGCTAACATCTGGCTGACATGTCCTTGTCTTCACTCATGTTTCTTTTTCCCTTTCAACTTTATAAAATTTGAATATCCTTCCCCGCTGCCCCGCCCCAGTTTTATTGAGGTGTTTCCTGATCTGAGTCACGGCAGGAGCCGTACTGCTCATAAGCACCTTGCTGTCTGGGGGCTTCCCTGGTAGTTCAGATGGTGAAGAATCTGCCTGCCATGAGGGAGACCGAGATTTGATCCGTGGATCAGGAAGATCCTCTGGAGGAGGGCATGGCAACTCACTCCAGTATTCTTGCCTGGAGAATCCCATGGACAGAGGAGCCTGGCGGGCTACAATCCATGGGGTCACAAAGAGTTGGACACAACTGAGTGACTAACATACAGCTTTATTGAGGTATAATTAGCATATAATATTGTGTATGTTTAAGGTGTTCAACATAATTTAATGCTTTTATGTGAAGTAATTACTCTAGTAAGCTTAGTTGGCACACCCCTTTTGCTTGTTTTGCTTACTGCTACCTATGCTGGAAATTGCCCCATGTCAATTCAAAGGTATTTTCTTCATTCATTTTTATGGCTGCATAGAATTTCTTTCAATGGGTTACCATAGTTTCTATTCAACTAATCTAGGAAGATCATTTGTGTTGTTTCTAGTATTTTGCAATTGCAAATAATACCAATTGCACATTTTACATCATTGTTTCGTCTATGTAGGTAGATGTGAGATTACTGGATCAAGTTATAAATCCATATGTAATTATGGCTTCCATAGGGTGGTGCAAACTGATGGATTTTCCCCAAAGTAGGTTATAAAGGAATCCATCACTTCCTTGGCAGCCATAACCGAGGACCTCCAGTGAGTCCTGTGGGACTCAGCCATGGCATTGAGCAAATCCTAACATTAACTCACACATATCCTCCAGTCGTACAGTTCCTTATACGCACACCCCGCTGGAGGACACCAGGAAGTGAGAGAGACTCATTGCTGAGTCCCTCCCATAACTCAATGGTCCTTTCAGAGTCATTTCCATGGTCCCATCAGTGGGTAGATCTTACCCATACTCTTTTTTTTTCTTCCACAAAAGCCAGCTGTTCCCCCAGCTTTCATAATTCACGATTATTTTGGACAAAAATAAAACTTCAGTCTGTGCGGTCTTTACATCTGACTTTCTTGGGAGACCTCAAATGATCTTTTCTAATTGAGTTGAATCTCATAACCGAGAAAAGCTCTCAGTCTGGAGCACACTCTGTACATGAGGGAAAGAAAAATGCCCCCTTTGTGCTGGCCTGGAGGTGGCCCCAAGTTGGGACTGGGGCCAGCTATGCCTTTGCCCAGGGCCAAAGCCCCAGATGGAAGGTCCCTCGGCCCCACCCAACTGGAGAAGGTTCCACCGAGGTTCTGGGAAGCTGGGGTGCTATGGGCAGAGAAAGACTGGATCATAAAACACTACACAGACGTATATAACACACACATGGAAAGAATTCTGAAGAGCCCACTGGAGGAATGTCAGTAGTGGCTACTTCTAGGTGGGGTCTTCCAGGAGATTTTGATTTTCTTCTTTACGGTGATTTTGTTTGAAAATGTTTCATTGTGTCATTTGAGGACGTTTCATTAGCTGAAAGGTCATTGACATTTCTTAGTCTACATATGTAGGCCATGAGATAGAAAAAAATAGATCCATTCAAGTTTCCACCATGCATAAATTCAAGTGGAATTACTAAGTTGGCAGTGCCAACCTCTCCTAACAGCAGGATGTGTCTTTCTGTCCCCTGTCATCTCTGTCACCATCAGCAACAAAGCTTCTTTATGCATCTGGTGCATGCCTAGACCTATGCTAAAGGTGACCATGATACATTATTGTCCCTAAGTTGGTGGCAGTTGAGTATGAGGTGCAGATGTACAGAAATCACTGAGTGTAAAGAGAGAAATGCCCTAGAAAGGGAAGGCTTCACTTTGTCTGAGGTGGGGGCAAGGTGAGCGATACCCAGGGAAGAGGGGTGAGGGCCAGCTGAGTTTAAAAGAGGACTCTGGTGGGTCTTTCAGTGTGAACATTTGAGAATATGAGATGCAGAGGATGTAGGAGAAGTGGGGTCAGATCCCAAGGGCCTTATGGCTTCTGCTGGTAAGGGGTAAAGAGGAAGTCAAGATTTAAAGATTTAAAATAGAGACAAGTCATGATCAGATTTGCATTTTGGCAGCAGCATAGAAAATGGATTTTGAGGGAGGGGTTGGGACCAGAGGCAGGAAGCCCATTGACAGAGTTTAATCCCCAGAGAGATGGCAAGGGCCTGACCTGAGGAGGTGCTGAAGGGGCAGAAGAGGAGTGAATGTGGGTGTCTGGGGGGGTCTGGTGACCCCCAGCATGGAAAAGTGGGGTGGAGGAAGAGCCAGTTGCTTACACTGCATCACAGACTCGGAGAAGACCTGAGCTTGTGTGTTCGGAGCCCAGCGGCGANTTGACATTTCTTAGTCTACATATGTAGGCCATGAGATAGAAAAAAATAGATCCATTCAAGTTTCCACCATGCATAAATTCAAGTGGAATTACTAAGTTGGCAGTGCCAACCTCTCCTAACAGCAGGATGTGTCTTTCTGTCCCCTGTCATCTCTGTCACCATCAGCAACAAAGCTTCTTTATGCATCTGGTGCATGCCTAGACCTATGCTAAAGGTGACCATGATACATTATTGTCCCTAAGTTGGTGGCAGTTGAGTATGAGGTGCAGATGTACAGAAATCACTGAGTGTAAAGAGAGAAATGCCCTAGAAAGGGAAGGCTTCACTTTGTCTGAGGTGGGGGCAAGGTGAGCGATACCCAGGGAAGAGGGGTGAGGGCCAGCTGAGTTTAAAAGAGGACTCTGGTGGGTCTTTCAGTGTGAACATTTGAGAATATGAGATGCAGAGGATGTAGGAGAAGTGGGGTCAGATCCCAAGGGCCTTATGGCTTCTGCTGGTAAGGGGTAAAGAGGAAGTCAAGATTTAAAGATTTAAAATAGAGACAAGTCATGATCAGATTTGCATTTTGGCAGCAGCATAGAAAATGGATTTTGAGGGAGGGGTTGGGACCAGAGGCAGGAAGCCCATTGACAGAGTTTAATCCCCAGAGAGATGGCAAGGGCCTGACCTGAGGAGGTGCTGAAGGGGCAGAAGAGGAGTGAATGTGGGTGTCTGGGGGGGTCTGGTGACCCCCAGCATGGAAAAGTGGGGTGGAGGAAGAGCCAGTTGCTTACACTGCATCACAGACTCGGAGAAGACCTGAGCTTGTGTGTTCGGAGCCCAGCGGCGATGCCTGGCATGTAGAGAAGCTCAGTTATATTTGCCTGCCTCTCCCCGCTCTTATTTTCTCATACCCATGGCAGTCACCTCCAACATCTCTCCTCCCTTCCCAGATCTGCAAACTTCCTTCTTAGTGTCCATTCTTTTTCTTTTTCCACCTTCACCTTTTAGATTATGGCTGTTTTTTTTTTCCTTTCCTTTTCTTAAAACAATAATTTATTTAGTTTTGGCTGTGCTGGGTCTCCGTTACCGTGTGCAGGCTTTCTCTGGTTGCAGTGATCGGGGGCTACTGTGTGGGCTTCTCATTGCAGTGGCTTCTCTTGTTTTGGAGTATGGGCTCGAGGGTGTGGGCTCAGTAGTTGTGGCGCAGGCCCAGTTGCCCTGCGGCATGTGGGATCTTCGTTCCTGGACCAGGGATCGAACCTGTGTCCCCTGCATTGGCGGGTGGATTCTTAACCACTGGATCACCAGGGAAGTCCCTTCTTCTTTTTTTTTCTTTTTAACTCCAGTGAGGTTTATAGTTTTATTTCCCACATGCATCAGTCTGTCTCTGGCTTCTCAAGTTTTGTGTGTGTGTGTGTGATTTAGCCTTCATCCCATTAATATCGTAGAAAGTCAACACCAAGTACATACAGAGAAACATCCTTTTAGAAGCAAGGAGAGGGGGCGGCTATACACACTTACAATTTAATATCATTTATCTAGTCATTTTGAGCCATGTTGAGCCATGTCAGGCACCCAGCATTGAGACATGCTTTTCCTCCTGTCCTCTGCCTCTAAGCCACGTATCCCACTTCTACTGATTCAGTTTTAAAGAGTCATCTATTGGTTTAATTCTGACTCTAAAAGAAAAAGATATTATCTGCTGAAAATGTGGGAGATGTATATGGAAAAAAAAACACTCATAATCTTAGCGTGTAGAGATCACCACTAGTAATGTGTCTTTTCTTCCAGTGATTTCAATGCACATGTAGTTATCGTAGAGAGAGGAGTAGACCTATATTATTTGTATTTATCTGGATATGTGGATATACCAGCATGATCCTTTAATCTGTGATCATTCAATTGAATAGATCATTCAATCTATTGATCATTTAATAGAATCTGACATTTGTTGGTACTTACTGCATGCCAGTCACCTGTTCTATGCACGTATATTAACTCGTTCAATCTTCATACCATTCCTATAAAGCAGATTATTATCCCTGTTTTAGAGATGTAGAATCTGAGATGTCAAGAAATGCCAAAATCACATTGTAAGATATCCAACCCAGGCCTCTTTGTTAAAAAATTTCTGTTTCTTCTGAGTTTTTTCTTTGATGTGGAACATTTGTAAAGTCTCTCTTGAATTTGTTACAATATTGTTTTCATTTTATGTATTGTTTTTTGGCCAAGAGGTATGTGGGAATTTAGCTCCCTGACCAGGGATTGAACCTGCATCCGCTGCACTAGAAGGCAGAGTCTTAATGATTGGATCACTAGAGAGGTCCCCAGGCCTCTGTTTTAACCTGTGACCTCCATTAGCTGCTATTCTTTCTTCCTAGTTTCAGCCTAAAAGACATTCTGTCTCTTAACATGACTGTATTTGTACAGCTTCATCCAGCATGTGAGGACTTGCTGAGTCTCGTTCTGGAGTCACCCTGTGCTGTGGAAGGAAAGGGTTGTTTGGAGGGAGGTCAAGTGACCCCAGGGAGAGGAGCCTGGCCGTCCATACACGTGCGCTTAGCAGGGACCTAAGTGAGCAGTTTCCTGTCTGCGGCCTGATCCTCTCCCCATCACTCAGAACCCAGAAGGGTCAGCCCTCCTCCCGGGGACTTCTCCTCCCAGGGAGGCTCCAGCTATTAATCCAGCTCAGGAACGAGGCATAATCCAGGACACCAAGGCGTCTGTTCACAGGGGGAGCCCAAGGAATCCTGCGGTCCTCCTTCCATTGGCTCATCAGCCCCTTCTGGGCCTGAGAGAATCAGAGAGTGACAGGGACTGCTTGGTTGTCAGCCTGAGCACTGTTGGGGTCCCAGGTCTTAAACTTAGCATAGAAGAAGTTATTGCATTTTTCTTGTGCCTCAGTGAACTCATTCGTAATAAGATAATATTGGTATCTTCCTCTGGGGTTGCTGGGAGAGTAAGTGAATTAAACATAACTCACAATAATCCACATAACCCCCAATAATAATAATAATAATATAGAGAGTCTAGAACCAAGCCTGGAAGCTCATTCATAAGCACTCAGTAAACATTAGCTTTGGATATTAGCATAACTTTATACGCAGAACATCCAACTTGTATTCATCAGAAATTGCATTTTCTTGTTGTCTCTCTACTTGTAGACCCTGTGGTTCCTCCAGGGCAGGGACCAGATTTTTCCCACTGTGTATGGGTCCTCAAGGCCTGGTACATACTAGGCCTTCAATATATGCTTGTTTTAGTGCACAAATGGGTGAATGAACGAGTGACTGAACTCCCAACAAATAAATCGATGAACATATGAAAATGATTAGCAAAGTCTGAGCATTTAGCAGATTCTCAATGGGGCATGTGACTCAGAACGGGCTGAGAGGTGGCCACAAGCTTGGGCCAGGGAGAGTAACTCCCACCCTGCGTGGCCCTTGCCCGGGGGCCTCCAGCACCAAGGCCAGCGAGCTCGGGGAAGGGCAGCATTCTGAGCTCACTCCTGGGGCCTCAGAGGGCCTTTTGTGCGGACTGACATTTCGTGTCCAGACGTGAAATTCCTTGGCCCCAGCACAAGGTTGAATGTGTTGGCTCTAGTGAAGTATTTGCTGGAGCTCTTTTGCTGTCTGAATGCACACACCCTCTGATCAGCTTGTTTTGAGAACTGCAGTTTCAAGAAACAGCAACTCTATTTAGGAACCAAATCAAATGGGGAGGGTTCGAGCAGTGATGGAGACAGGGTGTGGTTCCTCGCCCCTTCCAGGAAGGAAGGGCTGTCTCAGGGCAGAATTTAGAGAAAGAGGGAGACAGAAAAGAAGGATAAAGCCGTAAAGGAAATCTGAAAAGGACCAACGCCTCCCTCACTACCCATTCACTTAATACAAGTGTTTGACTTTTCTGCATGCCAGGATCTGTTTTCAGGCATCATTTTAGTGGTTATGATCATTATATATATATGCTGCTTCTGCTCTTTTTCACTTCATATTATATTGTGACATTGTCCCACATCACTACACCTTAATATTTATATTTGTAATCTTATTCAATTGTACTCCTTGCATGAAAAATACATTCACTTGTACTCCTTTAATTTAAAAATACACAGATAAATGTATGGGTTTTCCAGGTGGTTCAGTGATTAAGAATCCAGCTGCCAATGAAGGAGCCCCAGGAGATGCAGATTGTATCTCTAGGTTGGGAAGATCCCATGGAGGAAAAAATGGCAACCTGCTCCAATATTCTTGCCTGGAAAATCCTATGAAACAGAGGAGTCTGGCAGGCTACAGTCCAAAGATTTTCAAAGAGTCGGACACCATTGAGTGACTGAGCATGGATAAATGTAGTTATTTTCTTTTGATGTAGAATACATTTCCATGAATTTTAATTGATTGAAATGTTTTTAATGTTACCATAATAATTTTCTAAATTGTGAACCTACTAGGTGTACGATGGCACTATGTATGTATGTTTGTATGAAAGTATAGATTTTAACATAATCTCATCATTATCAGATATATATATATTATTGATTCACAGTTTTATAATTTATACCATGTTTATTAAGTGTTTAATCATATACATGCATGCATGCTAAGTCGTCCAGTTGTGTCTGATTCTTTGTGACCCCCTTGGACTGCAGCCTGCCAGGCTCTCTGTCCATGGGAGTCTCCAGGCAAGAATACTGGAGTGGGTTGCCATGCTTTCCTCCAGGGGATCTTCCCTACCCAGGGATTGAACCGGCATCTCTTATGTCTCCTACACTGGCAGTAGTGTTCTTTACCACTAGCACCACTTGGGAAACCCTTAACCATATACATACATGTATAAATTACTGATGAGACTATTAACTTTTCATGGGTTTAGCTGTTTCCTTTCTCCTTGGGGATATTTCTTGGTGATCTTTGCATATTTAGTTCTCAGACTTTAATAATTATACTCACTGACTCCAATTAGATCACATGTAAACAATTTTTTAGGTTCGATATATATATGTTTTTTCTTTATCTTCTTCTTTTGCTCTGAACATAGAAGCTTATCAGGACACAAGACAAAATGGAAAATGAAGAAAATGACAGACTTTTCAGAAGGTAAAATAGATAATACCTGCTTACTTTTACTCAGACCTTAGCACTTTGCATCCTCTGGGAGAGTTAGGGATTCAAGACAGTATGTTTTCTCCTCACTTTATGGGTGAAGACTGTCCAGGGACAGACTTGTTATGGGAGGACCTGCTTCCTTCTCTGCCTTCTACCTCCTGCCAGCTTGGGAGGGCCTTCGGTGGGACGGTTTTAAGCCCTGGCTCTGTAGCCAGTGGGGACTGAACGGCATGTAGCTGACCCATGTGGGGGTGTGGCAGGAAGAGGCTGACCTGTGGACTCACCATGTTGCCCAGGAAGGCTGTTCCAGTGCTGTGTATGAGGCCAGCTGTCTTGTGAGGGTGAAATGAAATATCAGAAGTCAAATGGTTGGCTTGGTGCCCAGCATAAAATAAGCAAACACAAAAAGGAACTGATGATGAAACTCAGTGTTATAGTCATTCTTCACCATGGACCATCTATTCTCTATCACTGAACATTTACTATGTGACAGCCCCTGCAGGTGATACAGTGCTAAAGAATTTGCCTGCTGATGCAGGAGGTACAGGAGTCCCAGGTTCGATCCCCGGGTCGGGAAGATTCCCTGGAGGAGGAAATGGCAATCCACTCCAGTATTCCTGCCTGGAAAATTCCATGGACATGGACATACATTCTGCCATGGTATGTGGGCTACAGTCCATGGGGTTGCAAAGAGTCAGACATGACTGAGCACATACATGCACACACAAACAGCCCGTGGGCCAAGCATTCTACACACATTGCCTCATTTAATCTTCTCAGTAGCACTAGGCGGTGGACGCAGTCATTATTCCCATTTCACAGATGATGAAAGTAAGGCTTCAAGCAACTAAGGTCACAAAAGTGGCAAAACTGGGATTCCACTCCAGGTCTGTGGCAGGCAGGATGAAATAGAAGTGATGATTTTTATGTGCTATACAAATGGGGAGACTGGATATCCAAGAGTTTGGTGACCTGCCTAAAGCTGCACAGGAAATGTGTGCAGCCCCTGGTTCTTGGAGCTGGGGGTTCAGAGACCAGGTCTGGTGCTGCCTCACTGCTAACATAGTGACGACCTCTGCTAGCAAAGTGCATACCGTGTGTCTGGTGCTCTGGAGTCTTCTTGGTCCTTATCAACCTAGGAGGAGATCCTGGAGAGAAGCTGGATGGGACCCAGGATGGCCTGAGTCTGAGGTTTTGGCTCTGGACACTCAGGCCTGCTGGTCATAGGTTTGCTTGTGGATTCACGGATGTGGGCCAGTGCTGGGCTGGGAAACATCATGGCCTCCTTGTCCTTGCTCCACTGACCACCAGATTGTTCTTCTCACAAGTGGTTGACATCCTTGGCCAGCTGAGTAAGGAAGGCTGATAACTTTTTTTTTTTAATTTTCCAAATCTGCAGACTTTCTGAGGAGAGGCTGATTTTAAAAAAATCCTACTGGGAACTGTGTATACTCTTTTAGAAAGATGCCTCATTCAGGCAAGGTGGGACTCATGACTGGGAACTGGTTGCAAGTAAAAGTCAACTGTAATGGCCAATATTGATGGAAAGCTTCCTTTGTTGAAGGAACTGGGTTCAGTATGCTCCAGTGGCTCAAGAGTATGTGGTTTTGTCAACCCTCCTTTACAAGTTGCTTAGAGAGGAGAGGTGACTTACCCAAGGCCACACAGCTGGAAAGGATGGAGCTGGAATTCAAACCAGTGCGTGTGGGCGTGCTCAGTCACGTCTGACTCTTTGCGACCCTTGGACTGTAGCCTGCCAGACTCCTCTGTCCAAGGAATTAATCCAACTCCCAAACCCACATCCCTCAACCACTCTGCTCTTTGCCCACAGCCTTCCAGAGCCTTGCTGCCTGGTGGGGAGGCAGAGGGTAGGTGATGCCCAGAGCATATTCCTGATAAATTTGCGTGCCTGCGGACCAGTCAAGGGCTGCTTAAATTTTGGCCATGTTTCTGTTTCTTTCCTTTCCACTGATACTAGGAGCTCCTAGAGGGCTGGGTCCACGTCTGGCTGGACTTTGTGTCCTAGCACGTGAGGGGCCTGCACGTGTCTAATGGAACTAGAGAAGGGATGGGAAAGAAGGCAGGAAAAGATAAATGGATAGCCAGGTGTCTTTGCTGATTGGCAGTGGGATGTTTTTGGAAATGGTGAGATTTTAATGCAAACTTTAAAGAAAGAGGGGATGGACCCATTTCCTTGACTTGTTTTAGAGCATGTACTTTACTGCCAAGCACTGCTAGTCAGGTGACTCCTGGCTCTGCCCCTTCTAGCTCCGAGACTTTCGGCACGTGGCTTGACTTTCCTCAATGTCCCCATCTGGAAATAGAGGCTGATATTAATTTATACTTCTTAGCGGGAGGGCTGAGAACATTAAATGAGCATGTTTATATAAAACTGTAAATGACAGCTACTGTGATTTCTTCCTGGGAGGGTCAATTTCACTCAAAGAGTTCATTTTAGTAATTCGGGTGATAGGTACTTGGGGGTTCATTATAACAGTCTCTCTACTTGTGTTGATGCTTGAAATAAGACATTTTAAAAACAAGTAATAGAAATTTGAGATTTTTAGTTTTGTTTAGAAAACAAACACAGATGTATCATTGAATAGAATGCAAAGTATACATGCAGTTTTAAAGTAAAACATGAAAATAAAGGAATGGCTCAAAGTAGCCGCTTAGAATTATGATCTCAGTGATGGCTACTCCTGATCTCACCAGGCCATCAATTTTTTCATCTTAAAAATGTTGAGACGAGTGATACCTCCTTCCGAGTGCTTTATGATTCAAGCAAGATGTGAGTGTATTTTGTAAGCTATAATTCTGCCTTCCACATTCGACGATTTGTTTGTTCATTCGGCATGTTTCTGAGGCTCTGCTAGGTACCAGGTGCCAGACAAGGTGTGGAAATACAGCCCTGCTCAACTTTCCACGGGATTCAGGATAGACCCTGGCATTCTACTGAGCTCAGCCTGTTCAGGTACAAATTCTGACTGCTCCTTACCCCTGGGTAACAGGGTGGGCTTCAGTTTCCTTGTCTGTAAAATGGGGACAATCATAGTATATAGTTCCTTCTTCTGCATTACGGTGAAGTTTGAATGGGGCTATAGAAGTGCCTAGCAGGGTCTAGCACAGAGCAAGCACTTAATAAAAATTTATTATTACTATACCCCACAGTGAGATTATAGCCTAGTGGAGCAGGCTCATAATAAACAAATATAAATGGCTTTAAAGTATACATGTGCTGGGGAGAAATTGTTGGCGTGATAAGACATGGAGCAACAGGTGAGGCCAGGGAGGGCCTCTCCAAGGAGCTTACCTTTAAGGTGAGTCAGTCAGATGATATAAAACAGGGCAGAGACGGGGGCAGAGGGAAGCAGAGGGTGAAGCAGGAAGATGGGTTTGCTGTAGGGTCACAGAAAGCTGGGCAGGTTGTGACCCGATCAAAAATCCCAGGGACATCCTAGGCATTGTGGGTCTTCATGTTTTCTTCCCTCCATTTCTCAGCACCTGAAATGAATGTGTTATTTTGACTAAGTCAGGGTATTATACCAGTTTTCCAGCAGTTGGAAGTGAAGTGTCTTGAGAAAGAGGCTTCTTGTTCTAATTGTCACAAATGTGTCATCTGGGCTTAGAGGTCCAGAAGCGGGAGAATGGGACAGGGCTGTGACCAGGATGAGGCTGGCAGGGTAAGTGAGGCCATATCTGCAGGGCTTCATAGACCTGGGAAACAGGTTTGGGTTTGACCCTAATTCCAATCGGAAGGCCTTTGGAGCGGGGATATGGCCAGACGAGAAGTGGATCTCTACAAACTTCCCAGCCATCTGTCAGACAGCTTCAGGAAGGAGAACTGAAGGAGCACATGAGTAGCGCTGGAGGGCTGGGGGACCAAAGCTGATGAGGGAGGAGAGGGGTGGTCTGTGCCAGTGTGCGGATGCTGGCCGTGCAGAGAAGTGACGCTCATCACTTACTTGCTAACCAGGAAAATGACCAAGGGAAAGTAAAAACCAGAGGGAGATGTGGAGAAGAAGGCGGGGCTTAGGACAGTTGATAGCCACAGGCTATTTCTTTGTGAGCCCCCAAAGTCCTCAAGCACCCCCCAGTTCCCCATCTCCTCACTCAAAGTGCCTGTGCTCAGTTCCCACTTGGCCTGGAGCTTTGTCCAGATTGAAATTCCATCTCAAGCATATGGATCTGGAATTCTCCAAGGAAAGGAGTGGGGATGAACAAATCTCAGAGGCTGGGACTAGAGGCAGGTGCAGGTGGAAGGGCCAGCACTGGAGCAATGGCTTCACTTGTGTCAGCCCCAGCTGCTGCCTGGAGATGGTGGTGGTTGGGGGTGGCATGTTGGCTCTGAGCCAGGCACTGTTTGAGTCCCCAACAGCACTGTCTCCAACCATCTTCCTGCCGTGTGAGGTGCCTTCACTGTCTACATTTTACAGGGAGAGGTGGAGGCTCTGAGAAGGTCTGTAACTTTCCCAGGGTCACCCACACTTGTCTGATGCCAGAGCCCTCACCAGCCAATGGCATCACAAGATACTTCCTGGACAAGGCAGCCTCCTCCACATAGCCCGCTTGTAGAAGAGCTGCCGTTTTGTTTCGTTGCTAAGCAGCAGAGGCTTTGGATCTGGCTGTTACCCTGACATCTAAGGGACCTTGGCTGAGATTCAAGGTGTTGAGACCCTGGAGCTGTATGAGGGTAGGGGTATGGGTGAATATTTGGGCATGGTTCTGGGGAGAAGAGCCACAACTCTCAGTTTCCCAAAAGGGTTTTGTGGCATGCTTTCATCCAAATAAAGATAAGAGACTCACTGGCCAAGAGTATACATTTTGGCTCTTGTGTTTCCTCCAGGCTTAGAACAGTGCCTGGTACATAGTAAAATCTCAGTCAATATCTATGAAACGAGTAACTAAAGGCCTATGGCTTTCAGAGGGTCTCCATGCTGGCTTAAATGGTTAAGAATCCACCTGCAATGCAGCAGACCCCAGTTCGATCCCTGGGTTGGGAAGATCCCCTGGAGAAGGGGATGGCTATCCACTCCAGTATTCTTTCTTGGAGAATTCCATGGAGAGAGAAGGCTGGTGGGCTGCAGTCCATGGGGTCTCAAAGAATTGGACATGACTGAGTGACTTAACACTTTCACGGCTTTGAGAACTGAAGGATATCTTCTCATGGGTTATTGGGAAAGACTTAAAAGCCCCCTAATGTAACCTCCCTGCTTTACTAGTGGAAAATCGAGGCTCAGAAATAAGATCCCACCAGGCCAAGCTCAGGGACTTGGTGACCCAAAGATGAATCTCCTTTCTTCTCAGCCCAGTGCTTCTTATGTCTCTTTTCCAGGCAAATACTGTGATGACAAGTCTGCCACCAGGAAGAAAATGCACGATTGTGCAGACCCAGAGGGCACACCAGCCTGCCTCTATCTAGTGCAAATGCTCCTGGGATGGAGTTGAACCATCTGGCTAGGTGGCTGCTGAATCATGGGTGACCAGGCAGCACCATGATTGGGGAGACTTGGTTATGCAAGGGCTCTTCCTGGCATTTGAGGCTGTAGGTGGCTGGATCTGCTCAGATTTATCTTTGCACTATGCGGAATGCTCTTTGCCCGTTACAGGATTCTAAAAAGTTAGAGAGGCACGATCTTTGGGGTCAAGATACCAAAGCATGGATATCATCATCTACACTGACAGACACTGTTAATCATTACTGAACTCCTTTGCACAGAGCTAGAAAGGGCCTCAGTTCCTCTACCATAGCTCCAGTCAGTCATGACCAATCAATCACAGAGGGAGCCGTCTCCTGCTGGGCCTTTTAAAATTTTGTTTATTTATTTGGATGTACCGAGTCTCAGTTGGGGCATGCAAGATCTTTTATTTGGAGCATATAAATTCTTATTTGTGGCATGTGGGATCTAGTTCCCTTACCAGGGATTGAACCCAGGCCCCCTGCATTGGAAATGGAGTGATTAGCTACTGGACTAACAGGGAAGTCCCTGGGCCCTTTGTAGAGGGGAACCTGGAGTCGGGTGGGATGGTGAGGTTGGAGTGGCAACTGAGCTGAGCTTGGAGGCAGGGGGCTGGAGTCTGGCCCCAGGTCTGTCTCTAATTGTGTGACTTTGAACCAGAGATTTAGTGTCTCAGAGCCCCAGTTTCCACTCCATTATTGATTTATTTGACCGTTTATTTATTTCTTCAACAAATATTTATTGTACACCTACTGTGAGCCAGGCACTAGACTGTGAGCCAGAGAAGATGAAAGAAGTAGTTTTTCTCTGTAACAGGAAACCTTCTGGCCTTAATAGTCTATATTTCCTTGCAGCTCTCACGAAAGCTCTCCTGGCCATGCCATCATTTCAGGTTTCCTTCCCTGAGCCTTGTTTCACTGTGCAATGTCCCCCTTGGGATGTGTCTTCCTGAAATGTTCCATTTTATTATGAACCAGGAGCTTGCAGAACCAGGGTTTGAGCAGTTCTGAGAATGTTGCTGAGAGTAACCACAGACGTTCATTCTCCTGTTTAAAATACTTACCCAAAATATTTGGATAACCCTTCATTACCTGAGCTGGCATTTCTAAAGTTTACATTGCAGGTTTGAGTGACTGTAATATCTTGAGAGATCATTTCCTCTAGCCCTTGAATTTCTCTCCTGCAAGAGGCATGCAGCCGTCCACGCTGTATACGTGAAGTGTGTTTTGGAATGTTAATGGAGGTGCTGATTCACACCAGATGGGATGGAAATCCAAGGGAAAAGGATGTATAAACGGTACATGGTGATTCGGCTATGAGGCTGGATTTTTAAAATGTACTAAAGGTCAGAGGTCAAGAACCTGACACATGTCTAGGCTTTCCCCGTGGGTTTCTATGTTGCCTTAGCTCATCTGACTCTTGCTCTTGTTGTAAAGGAGTCATTTTTAGGATATTTAGCTTACAGACAAAATTCTGATGGCATATCATAAAATCCAGAGCAGCCTTTTACTGGAAACTTCCCACATAAAAGCTCAGATTTGGATGAGTGTCAGTGTTTCTCAAACTTAAAAAAAATTTTTTTTTCAGATAAACATTAAAAAAAAAAAAAAAGCCACTCACCCCCAAATCTTCTGTGTGTCTTTGCCAGCCAAGAAAAGTTTGCTTAGATCCATTCTATACTTTATGATACACAAAGAAGAGGCATTTTTGTGGTTCAGATTTGCAGATTAAATAATAAGAATTCCTATTTACTGCAACAGATGTAGCCCAGCCCTATGCTGAGAGTTTTACATACATTATCTCCCATAATTATCCTACCGATGATTCTCAGCATTTTTACAGATGAAGAAACATACTTAGGGAGGTGTGTCCCCAGGTCACCTGAAGTGGGCCGGGAGAGGCTCAGCCCAAATTTGGATCCTGGTCTGGCTGACGCCCATGAACCATGCTCTTCTCCACTCTGCTTCCTCCAGTTGTACATCCTCTGTCCTGGGTCCCCATGAGCCCACAGGACCAGCACCCTCCGTGGCAGGGTCCATCAGCAAATGTTTTGCAGTCTTGTCTCAGCTGGGTGGACCCGGAGGACTCAGCCACCACCCTCTACCACCCACAGCACACCTGTCCATGTGTCAAGCCCTTTCACTGTGGGCGGCGGGTGCAGGAGACAGACAGTGTATCCTGACTGCCCGGTGGAGTGGTTAGCTAGCTGGGCCGCTGGCTCCAGCTTCTACTTGCATGAGTTAATATTAAAGGAGGGAGGGTATGTCTTTGTTTGGGTCAAAGAACAAAGAAGAGGCTATGGGTGGGAGATGTCTGTGGGTTGGTGAGTGAAAAGGATCTTGGAGAGGAGAGAAAGGTGAGGGCCTGAAGTGGAGGAGGCTGTTTTTCTTCAAGATTCAACTGTCTTGAAGTATCTGTTCCAGGCACTATGCCAGAGTCTGGGGGATACAAAGCCTATCCCCAATGGTAGGCATGACCCACCTACCTTTGGGTTGCTCCAGCTGGAGGTGGAAATGGGCAGCCTGAAGTTGGAAAAACCTGAATTCTCCTCTCAGAGTTATAGTCTCAGCTCAGGAGCTTCTTGAGGTGACCTTTCTGGGCCTCAGTTTTGTCATCTATACAATGGGTTAATAATACTGAACCGGTTAATAATACTGAACCCTGAGTTGTGATAAGTGCTAGGATAGGAAGGCTTAGGAATTCAGGTGCAGAGTACAGGGGAGGGCCTTATGCTGTCTTGGAGAGCTTTCTGGAAGAAGTGATATCTAAGCTGAGACCTGGAGGAGAAGAGGGGTTTACCTAGAAAAATGAGTAGAGAATGCATTCCCAGTGGAGACATTGGCCTTTTGGAAACCTGAGGACAGATCCGTGTGGCTGGAGTGACCAGCATGAGGGCACTGGAAGGCGGTGACTTAGCTCTGGCCAGGGTCTCTTTTTGGGACTCAAGTGTCCAACTGAGACCTGAAATTGATATTGGTAGAAGGGGGGCATCATCACTGCCCCAGCGGCCCAGAGGGTATAGAATAAATCATATGGAGGCTGCTGTGGGAGGGGAGCTGGATGGGACTTGCTGCCAAGTTGTTGTTACTGTTTAGTCACTAAGTTGTGTCTGACTCATTGCAACCCCATGAACTGCAGCACACAGGCTTCCCTGCCCTTCACTATCTCCCGGAATTTTTTCAAACTCATGTTCACTGAGTCACTGATGCTATCCCACCATCTCATCCTCTGTCCCCAATTCTCCTCCTGCCCTCAGTCTTTCCCAGCATCAGGATCTTTTCCAATGAGTCAGCTCTTCGCATCAGGTGACCAGAGTATTGGAGCGTCAGCTTCAGCATCAGTTCTTCCAGTGAATATTCAGGGTTGACTTCCTNTCTCCTCCTGCCCTCAGTCTTTCCCAGCATCAGGATCTTTTCCAATGAGTCAGCTCTTCGCATCAGGTGACCAGAGTATTGGAGCGTCAGCTTCAGCATCAGTTCTTCCAGTGAATATTCAGGGTTGACTTCCTTTAGGATGGACTGGTTTGATCTCCTTGCAGTCCAAGGGACTCCATGCCGCTAATCTGGACATTCTCTGAAATGTCTGGGAAAGCCCCCAGGAGTCAGTGTAACATCCCAAAGGTGGGCTTGGTCCTTCCAGCCAGGCGAAGCCTGGTGTGTTCTGATTTCACTAACTGCGTCAGTCCATCCACCATCGAACATTTGTTGAGTGTTCGCCATGCCAGGCACTGCTCTGGGCACTGGAATACAGAGGTGAGCACCTTGGTCCAATATCCTGTCTTCATAGAGCTTTCTTCCCTCCTAGTTGGGAGGAGGCAGCTGCGTACATGGAATGGCCTGTGAAGGTGGCAGTTCCCAAAGTCGGTGAGGGAGCAGGGCCCATGACTGTCTTGGGGAATGTGGCCAAGGAGAGCAGAGGCCCCGAGGCTGGGCCAGATTTGGGGTGTTCAGATGGGTGGGGTGTGTGTTTGGGTTTGAAGGAGGGGAGAGCTGAAGGGGTGAGAGTCAAGAGGTGCTGGGAGGTCAGTTCCTGTCGGCTCTAGTGGCAACAGAAGGGTATGGCTCTCGTCCTGGCAGCTGCTGGGGAAGAGAGCACGGGCATCAAGGGAAGGCAGAGGAGACCTTCCTGATGTCCAGTGGCAAGAGATGGGCCTGGTGGTCCAGTGGTTAAGACTTCACCTCCCAATGCAGGGGGTGTGGGTTCCATCCCTGGCTGGGGAGAGAAGAGCCCACGTGCCTCACGGCCAAAGCAACCAAAACATGAGGCAGAAGCAGTATTGTAACACGTTCAATAAAGACTCTAAAAATGGGCTTCCCTGGTGGCTTGGTTCACATTTAAAAAAAGAGAGAGAGAGCCAGACTTGGCCTTGAATCCAGCTCTTCTGCTCATGGCCAGAGGAAGCCGAGCAGGTGCCTCAGCCTTTGCATGCTTTCATGTCCTGGAAAATGGCGAGGGCCACCTCCACGATTAGGTGAGATTCCAAGCCCAGCACCTGGCTTGCTGAGGGTGCTCACCAGGGCGATTCCTATTTACCGTGATGATTATTAAAGCCACGAGAGGGCAAGCCCAAGGCAGCGTGTGCCTTGCCTTTCACGCTCCCTGAAAATCAAAACAGTCCGCTCTCTGCCCACAGCGCGGGCCTGCGTGTCATCAGCCATCTTCCTCACTAGCTTTGCTGTCACTGCACCTGGGGGTCAGCAGAGAGGNATACACATCCACCTTGTTCTGGTTCTGTAAAAAGGCCTATAAACAGTAGCCATGGGCATCCCTAGAACTAGAGATGGTACAATTTCTCACTAGAAGAACATGGAGTTTATTGGCTCTGTGGTAGATTCTAGGTGTGGCACTAGAAGGCACTCAAGGCCTAGAACACTCAAGGCCTAGAACATCTCATCATAACAGAAAGCAAGGAAGCCTCGTGTCAATAGGCTTAGGAGTCACCTTGCAGTGACTTCCACTGGCCAAAGATGTGATCATTTGAGCATCAGTAACAGAATAAATACAGTATATCTGAACCTGAAAACAAAAGAGGATACTCTTTTGTTTTGAATTTATGTGCAAACTTTGAGGCACAAGAATATTTCATTCCCAGAGTTCTACTTAGTATCCTAAAGCCTGACTTCAGACACCTCTGACCTCTCCACTTACTTTGGTTCAATAGCCAAGTATCATCATATAGTTCATCTGTATCTTCTCTCACACATTTCTGTTCGGACTCCTGTGCCAACTGCCTCCTCACTCACCTGTATCTCATGCTCCCCTGAACTGCCTCCCAATTCACCTTCCATCCTTCAGAGTTCCAGAAACAGCTCTACCGTGAAGCCAAGAAAACTTGAGGGTCCTTTATTTGTTGTTTCCTTCCAAGGTCCTCGAAATGAGTTCCCGAGGCCATAGTTAGATACTGATGTAGATAGATGTTACATATTTGTTAATCACAGCTTGTGCCTCTTGACGCTCTGATTTCTATCTTCCATCTTGCTTGTTATCTAGCAGCATCAGAGATGCTACAGGCACTTTTGAGGTTTAGCTAAGGAAAGTTGGGTCNAAAAGATGATGCTGTGAAACTGCTGCACTCAATATGCCAACAAATTTGGAAAACTCAGCAGTGGCCACAAGCTGGAAAAAGTCAGTTTTCATTCCAATTCCAAAGAAAGGTAATGTCAAAGAATGTTCAAACTACCACACAATTGCATTCATGTCACATGCTAGTAAAGTAATGTTCAAAATCCTCCAAGCCAGGCTTCAACAGTACATGAACTGTGAATTTCAAGCTGCATTTAGAAAAAGCAGAAAACCAGAGATCAAATTGTCTACATCCGTTGGATCATCAAAAAAGCAAGAGAGTTCTAGGAAAGTATGTATTTCTGCTTTATTGACTATGCCAAAGCCTGTGACTGTGTTGATCACAGAAAATTGTTGAAAAATCTTAAAGAGATGGGAATATCAGACCATCTGACATTCCTTCTGAGAAATCTGTATGCAGGTAAGGAAGCAACAGTTAGAACTGGACATGGAACAACAGGCTGGTTCCAAATCAGCAAAGGAGTACATCAAGGCTGTATATTGTCACCCTGCTTATTTATAATATATGCAGTGTACATCATGAGGAACACTGAGCTGGATGAAGAACAAACTGGAATCAAGATTACTCGGAGAAATATCAGTAACCTCAGATATGCAGATGACACCACCCTTATGGCAGAAAGTGCTACTGCTGCTGCTAAGTCACTTCAGTCATGTCCAACTCTGTGCGACCCCATAGATGACAGCCCATCTGGCTCCCCCATCCCTGGGATTCTCCAGGCAAGAACACTGGAGAAGGTTGCAATTTCCTTCTCCAGTGCATGAAAGTGAAAAGTGAAAGTGAAGTCATCCTGTCATGTTCCACCCTTCGTGATCCCATGGACTACAGCCTATCAGGCTCCTCCGTCCATGGATCTTCCAGGCAAAAGTTGCTGGAGTGAGTTGCTATTGCCTTCTCCGGGCAGAAAGTGAAGAACAACTGAAGAACCTCTTGATGAAAGTGAAAGAGGAGCGTGAAAAAGTTGGCTTAAAGTGCAACATTCAGAAAACGAAGATCATGGCATCTGGTCCCATCACTTCATGGCAAATAGATGGGGAAACAATGGAAATGGTAACAGTTTATTTTGGGGGGCTTCAGAACGACTGCAGATGGGGATTGCAGCCATGAAATTAAAAGATGCTTGCTCCTTGAAAGGAATGTTATGACCAACCTATACAGCATATTAAAAAGTAGAGACATTACTTTGCCAACCAAGGTCCGTCTAGTCAAAACTATGTTTTTTCCAGTAGTCATGTATGGATGTGAGAGTTGGAATATAAAGAAAGCTAAGCCCTGAAGAATTGATTTATTTGAACTGTGGTGTTGGAGAAGACTGTTGAGAGTCCCTCAGTTGGCAAGGAGATCAAACCAGTCAATCCTAAAGGAAATCAGTCATGAATATTCATTGGAAGTACTGACACTGAAGCTGAAGCTTCAATATTTTGGCCTCCTAATTCAAAGAACTGGCTCATTTGTAAAGATCCTGATGTTCAGAAAGACTAAAAGCAGGAGGAGAAGGGGATGACAGAGGATGAGATGGTTGAATGGTATCACTGTCTCAATGGACATGAGTTTTATCAAGCTCCAAGAGTTGGTTATGGACAGGGAAGTCTGGAGTGCTGCAGTCCCTGTGATTGTAAAGAGTTGGACATGACTGAACAACTGAACAGAACTGAGACATTCTAAAGTGTGAGTGTGTAAAGACTCCACTGCTTCTCTTTCTTTCAATCTTAGCACTCCTCTTTTTCTTTACCCCTGTTTAGGTATAAGCCCAGGGGTAAGTTGCTCAGCCTTCTGCCTAAAGAGACATTTATTCACAATGAGAGATCAGTCTTTTTTCTCTAATAAAACACTCTCAATAATTAAATATGTATTAATATGTATTAATATGTATATGTATTAATATACCATACATATATAATACAATACATATATAATAATATGTATATGTATTAATTATATGTCATATATATTAATAATAGCCTTATATTTATGAGTATTGGATATTTGAAAATGGTTATTGACTACTGAGTATTGAAATATGTTAGTATGGCTAAGCAAGTGCATTTAAATTCAAGCCTAATTAATTAATATTTTATTTAAATATAGAGCCTCTTGATGGGGGTGAAAAAAGAGTGAAAAAGCTGGCTTAAAACTCAGTATTCAAAAAAACTAAGATCGTGACATCCCGTCCCATAACTTCACACCAAATTGATGGGGAAAAAGTAGAAATAGTGACAGATTTTATCTTATCAGGCTCCAAAATCCCTTTGGATGGTGACTGCAACCATGAAATTAAAAGACACTTGCTTTTGAAAGGAAAGCTATGACAACCTAGACAGCCTATTAAAAAGCAGAGATATCACTTTGGCGACAGTGGTCCATATTGTCAAAGTTATGGTTTTTCCAGTGTCATGTATGGATGTTGGGCCAAAAGAAGGCTGAGCACAGAAGAACTGATGCTTTCAAACTGTGGCATTCGAGAAGACTCTTGAGAGTTCCTTGGACAGTAAGGAGATTTAACCAACAATCCTAAAGGAAATCAACACTGAATATTCACTGGAAGGACTGATGTTGAAGCTGAAGCTCTGATACTTTGGTCACCTGATATGAAGAGCGACTCACTGGAAAAGACCCTGAGGCTGGGAAAGATTGAAGGCAAGAGAAGGGGTGACAGAGGATGTGATGGTTGAATGACTCAAAGGGCATGAGTTTGAGCAAACTTTGGGAGACAGTGAAGGACAGGAAAGTCAGTTCATGGTGTCCCAAAGAGTCGGACAGGACTTAACAACTGAACAGCAACAACAGAATGTACAGTGCAAAGTAGGATTTTACCTTTTCATCTCAGAGTATATATAATAAATGACTTAAGTCTCTTCAAAAACTGGTATTGGGAAAGCTCGACAACTACTTATAAATCAGTGAAGTTAGAACACTCCCTCATACCATACACAAAAATAAGCTCAAAATGGCTTAAAGGCCTAAATAAAAACATGACAACATAAAACATAGAAGAGAACATAGGCAAAACATTCTCTGACATAAATTGTAGCAATATTTTCTTGAACAATATTTTTCTGAGGAAAAATAAATAAAAGCAAAATATAAACAATTGGTACCTAATTAAATTTAAAAGCTTCTGCACAGCAAAGGAAATCACTGACAAAACAAAAAGACAACCTATGGAATAGGAGAAAATATGGGCAATGATGTGACCAATGAGGAGTTAATATACAAAATAACAAACAGTATCTACAACTCGATATTGAAAAAAACAAGTAACCCAATCCAAAAATAGGCAGAAGACATATATAGACATTTTCCCAAAGAATACATATAGCTGGTCAACAGACAGATGAAAAGATGCTCACATTTTTAATTATTGAAAGTGAAAGTGAAAGTTGCTCAGTCGTGTCTGACTCTGTGAGCCCATGGACTATGCAGTCAATGGAATTCTCCAGGCCAGAATACTGGAGTGGATAGCCTTTCCCTTCTCTAGAGAATCTTCCCATCCCAGAAATTGAATCTAGGTCTTCTGCACTGCAGGTGGAATCTTTACAACTGAGCTATCAGGGAAGCCCAATAATGTCCTCAAGAATCATTTAGTTCTTGGGATAGACTATGTTCAGCCCCAAATATCATGCAATAAAGAGCAGACATTCATTGTTTGTTGGTTTATCAGATGAACCAAAAATCTAATCAAATAAGACAGGTACACTACACTTAATTGCTTATAACTAGTAAAAATGTACTTGGAAATGAAACTAATAAACCTATTGTCTTGTTATTAATTGACTTGCATAAAAACCACTCTGAATATAGTTATAATTAGCTTAATAACATGATATGTATTGGTTACAACTCAAAGATGGTCAAAAATAATGGCAGCTGATTGAAAGAACTCATTTAGAAGTCATCAGTTTAAGTTAAGCTATAAAACCTTCTCTACTTTACAAGACCTACTTTTATTTAAGAAGTCTGATTGTTGGTTAGTAGATCCAATTACATTGTCATGTATTGTGTAAATCTAGAAGCCTACACCTGGAGGAGGAAATTGCAACCCCCTACAGTATTCTTGCATGGAAAATCCCATGGACAGAGGAGCCTGGCAGGCTACAGTCCATGGTGTCACAGAGTCAGATGTAAAGAGTGGGACTGAGCAACTGAGCACTCAAGTACAGAAACCTATAGTTTTGCATACTGAGACTATAATTTCAAAGATTAAAAACAAATATGGTTTTAAAATAATATAAGCACTGTTTCTCAAAATGCCTTAAGTTTTCCATGGAAGCTTATCAGCCTGGAGGCTCTGCCAGAGTAGGTTACCAAGACAGAGAGATTTGGGACAGGCTAGGGAATCAGACAGGCAGACTTAGCTACATATTAAAGGAGAAGATTCATCCTGCCAGGTCTAATATAGTGTTTGCATTGTAAGAATGATAAACACTGGGCCAGAAAGGGAAATCACATAAAGTTATCCAGAAAGGATGACTGAATAAATATTACTAGAAACATGCTTACTTTAGAAACTTTTAATGTACAGGGTGGTTTTTCTGCTTTAATTTGCATTATCTCCATGTAAATCTCTTTGAGATCTATTATAGATTTTTTCTCACAACGTTTGTTCCCTTCTTGTCTACTTATGAAACCTTTACATTCATCAACAAGTATGTGTGGAATAAATAAATGAACCTTTCGGGGAGTAGGGAATAAAAAGAAACTATGTGAAAATGTTTTTCATAGTAAACAAAAAAATCTCATGAGTATAAATTATCATTACTATGGTAAATCTCATTATAGGAAGCCAAAATACCTGACAAAGGTAGAAAGCCTAAATCACAATCACTATTTGTTAATCACAAAATATTCACTATAGAGGGTATTAATTAACCATATAATTCAGTAAATGTTTAAAAGGCTGACCTGTGCTACACATTTTGATAGAATATNAGATGGTGACTGCAGCCATGAAATTAGAAGATGCTTAGTCCTTGGAAGAAAAGTTATGACCAACCTAGATAGTATATTCAAAAGCAGAGATATTACTTTGCCGACTAAGGTCCGTCTAGTCAAGGCTATGGTTTTTCCTGTGGTCATATATGGATGTGAGAGTTGGACTGTGAAGAAGGCTGAGGGCCGAAGAATTGATGCTTTTGAACCGCGGTGTTGGTGAAGACTCTTGAGAGTCCCTTGGACTGCAAGGAGATCCAACCAGTCCATTCTGAAGGAGATCAGCCCTGGGATTTCTTTGGAAGGAATGATGCTAAGGCTGAAACTCCAGTACTTTCACCACCTCATGAGAAGGGTTGACTCATTGGAAAAGACTCTGATGCTGGGAGGAATTGGGGGCAGGAGGAGAAGGGGACGACCAAGGATGAGATGGTTGGATGGCATCGTGGACTTGATGGACGTGAGTCTGAGTGAACTCCGGGAGATGGTGATGAACAGGGAGGCCTGGCGTGCTGCGGTTCATGGGGTCACAAAGAGTCGGACACGACTGAGCAACTGAACTGAACTAAACCACAGCTCACTGGGAGTGGAGAAAAAACAAGAGAACCAAAACAAAACAAAAGCCAGTCCAAATTGGAGTAGAATACAGGCCATGTGACACATCTGCTGGAACAGTTGAAAAAAATATTAACAATAGGCTCATAGAAAATCTAGAGAAAAAAATGAAGTGTTTATTAGCTCTGGGTAAAATGAAATGCAGTATATAAACTATGTGGCTTGGGAGTGACAACTTTTATACAGTCATTATAATATAAACAATGATTTAAGGAAGACTTGTCCTGTAACTAAGTTGTGGAGAAGGAAAGTAAGAAAACAGAGCATGAGAGAGAAAGCTAAATTCTCATCTCCTGTGGCTGAGAGTCAACAGATGATACCCAAGTTGACCAGTAAATAGTTGCGTATGTGTATGTAAGACGATCTCAGGAAAAATATAAGGGGTGAGTGACGTTGGTTGCCTGCAGAGAGCGGATCAGAGAGATTCAGGAGCAGGGTAAGGAGACTATTGTTTTTACCCTTTTTCTTTTGAAGTATGTTGATATATTACCTTTTGGAATAAATAAAAGAAACAATTAAAAGAGAAACAGCAGAAAGAGGATCATTTCTTAGAAACATGAAAAAACTAATAGGAAAATGTAAGACTGTTCAAAGGGGTTGTTTTTAAGGAGGAGAGCTGGGGGATGAGGGAAAAGGAAGGTAAGAGGCTGCTGTATGTACTATAGGTATAAGCTTTAAAGAATTCAATTTTATTGAATTCAATTTTTTAAAATTAAGGGCATGTATTTACATAAATAAAAAGTTAAAATAATTTAGAATATGTGAACAACTATAGAGGTAAACTTGGTGAGGTGAAATACAACTGGCTACAGGAGGAATTTATGCAGATGTCAACCCTGAGTGAGCAAAATGCTAATGTCCTTAATAAAACTTTTTCCTCTAATCACTTTTTGACCAAAAAGTTGCAGTAGAAAATGAATTCGTATATGAATAACAAAAAGAAATACTACTTAAATCTCAAAGAAAGGACATGTTCCTTAGCTTTTTCACTTTGCAGCACATTTTTAACATGTGATCCCACAACATGAGTTATGCTTTTAGTGAATACATAATCTACACATTTCAGAGATCTACAGTAACCACCAAACTGCATTAAAACAACTAAAGAAAGTAGTCTTAAATATGGCCATGTATACTTGGGCAACATAAAGGTTAATTTTTCCAATAGGTCTTGGAAAAGCTGGGTTCTTAACATGCGTATGATTCTGACTCCTAAAAAAATACTCACCTCTTAATTTGGAGAGCATGGGACCTGTTATCAACCCCTTTAATTCACTTGATTCAGTGGTAACTGATCACTTGGGTCCAAGGGGCCCAAAGAAGGTTCTCTCAGAGCCTTGGCATCAGAGTCTGAGGTCTGCTGGAGCTGCCCCAAAGGAAGAAGAGCTACTAAGATGTCATTTTAACTGAAGTCTGCAGTAAGGGACCAGTGCCTGATATTCCACTCGCTTTACCAGTCCAGAAACTGCGGCTTTTCATTCACTCATCGTGACGGTTAATTCTGTGTGTCAACCTGGCTGGGCCAAGAGTGCCCAGACAGCTAGTCAAACATCATTCTAGGTGTTGCTACAACTGTCTTTTGGATGAGATTAACATTTTAATTGATAGAGTAAAGCACATTGCCCTCCACACTGTCAGTGGGCCTCATCCCATCAGTTGAAGGACTGAATAGAACAAACAGATGGACCCTCCTCCAAGTAAGAGAAATTTCTGGCAGACTGCCTTTGGATTTCATCTGCAATATTGATGTTTCCCGCCTGATGGCTTTTACCTGGAACACTGGCTCTCCCTGGGTATCTAGCCTGCTTCCTCCTTACAGATTGGACTTACTGACCTCCATAATCATGTGAGCCAATTCCAATCAATCAATCAATCAATATCCTATTGGTTATGTTTCTCTAGAGAACCTTAATACACTCATTCAAACAAATGTTTATTTAGCATAAACTGTGTGCCAAGCAACAAGCTAAGGGCCAGGATAAACAGGTAAAACAATGGTCCTTATCCTTGGAAATTTAGAAATCTGACACTTAATTATGACAATAAAAATCTCTCCTAACCAAGTGGCTCAGTGGTAAAGAAGGCATCTGCCAATGCAGGAGATGTGGGTTTGATTCCTGGGTTAGGAAGATCCCCTGGAGGAGGAAATGTCAACCCACTCTAGTAATCTTGCCCAAGTGCTGCAACTACTGAAGCCCTCACACACTAAAATCCCATGGACATAGGAGCCTGGAGGGCTACAATCCGTGGGGTTGCAAAGACTTGGACATGACTGCCCAACAGACAGTCATCTAGGAAACTTGTGGGACCTGCCTTGTAGTGGCTGGTTTATGAGAACTAGATGATTCAAAGAAAACCAGTACTGGTCTCGTCTGTGAGAGTTCTTTGAGCGTGAACCATTCACTCATTCAGTTCAGTTCAGTTCAGTTGCTCAGTCGTGTCTGACTCTTTGCGACCCCATGGACTGCAGCACACCAGGCTTCCTTGTCCATTACATTCACTCGTTAGAGAGCTCAAATGAAACCCAACCTGGGGAACAGAATATTCCAAAGGATTCTGCTCTGTATCTACTGTATATAGAGGCAGGCAGGTCTGAGTCAAACCCCTGCACCTTCTTCTTAGTAGTTGGTAACCTTGGAGAACTGAGCCAACCTCTCTGACCTTCTAAGATGAGGACCAAATACCTTCTCATAGGACTCCTGTTAGGACGCAGTGGGATCACAGGTGCATGGCGACAAGGAGAGTGTCTACTCTCCATCACACATGCTAACCCACAGCGGTTACCTTTTAACTTGCAGCGTTGGTGGATCTTTGATCCATCTCTGTGCTTGTAAAAGCAGTAGGGAGTGGTTATAAAAATCAGCTTGCAAAGTGTAGGATTACAGTTCTCATTTCAAAATTTTGTGTTGAGCTTTTTGAACAAAAGATCCATGTTAGATCCAGGTACAACAAAACCTTTGCTACTCAGAAAACTAATGGGTGGGAAGTGGATGTCCAAAGAATCTGGTCAATGAAGAGTTAATTCACATTGGCAAGAAGATGGTGCCTGCTCTCTCTTTCCCTCCTGGAGAAACATAAATTCGAATGAAAGAAAAGAAAATGGATGCCTTTACCGTCTGTTAGGCAGAGAACTGGGCCCCAGCCCCCCTTCCCCCGTTTGAAAACAAAGCTTAGANCGCGGGAAAGTAGGCGGCCCGGTGCCCGCCTTCCCCAGCCCCCTTCCCTCTTACGGTCGGGGCAGCACCGCGGCGGGGCCGGGGGCACTAGAAGGTGGCCCGCCGGTCACGTGCTCCGCCCCGCGCTGGGGTGCGGACGCTGCGGCGAGGACCGCAGCCCCCTCCCGGACACCTCGCTGCCCCCGCCGCGGGATGTCGCCTCCTGCGGGGCCCAGTGCGAGTCTGGAAGAGCGTCGTCTCCCCTGTCCATCCCCGGAATGCTCTGCGGGGGACGCCCGCGCTGGCCATGTAAACGGCCGGCCTCGGGTGATACGGTGTCCCCGGCCGCTCATTTTCGTGATTCAGCGAGGCGGGGGTGGGAACCAGCGGGAGTCAGAGATTTGGACCTGTTCTCTCACCCCGCGGAGGCCGGGAGCGGCGCGCCCCGAGTGCGGGCTGTAGTTCTGGGCCCTCCTGCAGCCCATTCTCAACCGCCGCCCATCCCCCGGGGATTCTCAGGGCCGAGGAGGAGCGAAGCGGCCACCTCTCGCCCGGGACTGCGGCGAGGAGACTGCGCCCGGTGCAGAGGACAGACGCTCGCATTTCGCAAATGTGCCAGGGCTGCTTTCTTGGGGGAAGCGTGGCTCGGGCTCAGAAAGTGAGCGGGGGGAGGGCGGGTAAGGAGAGAGACGGGACCTGGAGGCCAGGGAAAGCAGAAGGGCAGCTCTTGGAGCCCAGAGCTATAAACCAGGGCTTCGCCAGTAGAGGAGACGGGCTGGCCAGAATTGCGGGTCCCAAGTGGGGAAAGTTGGGCGCAAGGAGGCTGCCGCGCGTCCCTGACCTGCAAAGCCTCAGCAGGAGCAGCTGCGGGATGGGGAGCGTAGCCCGGCGGCTGCTTCCGGAGCGACTAGGCAAGCCTCTTAGCGCGGATGAACTCGAAATGCCCGAGGCATAAGAGAAAATGCATCCAGCAGAGGAGCGCCCGGCTCTGCGGGGACCCCACTAGAGCTGGGGAAACTGAGTCAGGGGTCAGCACAACCGCCCCGAGGAGGGTCCTCCCGGCCTTGGGGTCTGTGGCGGAGTCCCCCGCCCTCTGCTGCGCTCGGAGCCGCACCTGCCCCCTCCCAGCCCATTGTTCCTGCGGATCTGGGAGGTGCCTCCCAAGTCGGCACTGCAGTGGTGGGGGAGCGCTGGGGGGAGGGAGATCCTGACACCGCTCACTCCCGGGAGGGACGTGGAGAGTCCCGGCGGGGCCCAAACGCAGCATCCCGAATCTGCCCCCCTCCCCTCCTCTTCCTGGGGAGGAGGTGACGAACGCCCGCAGTGGGATGGAGGATGTCTTTTGTCTGAACATCACTCAGCAACTGGTTTGATTTATCTTTTCCCCACCCGTTTCCTTTAATTTGGGAAAAAAAAAAAAAAAAGAATATATAGGATGAAAGGGAGGGACATCAGAAAGGCTAAGGATTGCTAAAGCTTAAGTTAGGGAACCAGCTTCTTGCTTTTCCTGCTAGGAATGGCTGTACCCAATGCAAGGTGGGCCATAGGGCTTGTCAATCAGAGAGTGAGCTGGAATGTGCACTAACTTCCCCCACCCCGACCCTGTCTGGTAAAAATGGAATTTAGCACCCTTACCCTGCACATGGGCTTCTCAAGTGGTGGTAGAGGTAAAGAACCCACTTGCCAAGTAAGAGATTCAGGGTTCAATCCCCGCATCACGAAGATCTGGAGGAGGCCATGGCAACCCACTCCAGTATTCTTGGCTGGAGAATCATATGGACAGAGGAGCCTGGTGGGCTACAGTGTATGGGGTCACAGAGAGTCGGGACACAATTGAAGCGACTTAGCACACACCCTGCACACACACACACACACACACACACACCCTGCACACACACACACACACACACACACACACACACGGGTATTGTGTAGTTGTCTCTCCTCCCCAGGATGTGGATACATGCTGGGTGTGCTAGGCCACCTGCCACTGCTGCCTGCCTGTTCTAGAGTGTCTTCACTCTCAGGGCTCTGCGGTTCAAAGTGCACGGTGCCAATTCCAGGCACGTGGACTTGGGATACAGAAAGAGTGTCCCTGGTAGCTCCCTGCTTCTCTCTGGCCTCCACCCCTTCATCTATAAAATGAGAGATATTAATAGTATCTCATAAGAGCAAAGCCTGCTTAGCCACCACCTGACATGTCTATTCCTAAGGCTTCCTCACTGCATATTCTGTGCTGGGCAATGAACGTGTGTTATTTTATTTTTTGAAGCTGCACCAGAAACCTGTGGCCAGCATTGCCCTTTTACTGGGTAGGAAATCTAAGCCAAGGTAGAATGACTTATCCAAGGTCACACATCTAATAAGTATTGATTTGGACCCAAGCTGTCTGATTCCAGGGTTCCAGCCTTTCATCACCATCCTGTATAGCCCCTGTGAACCAGTGATTACCATTCTGTTAGGGACATAAAGATGATTGTTCTTCAGAGGATTATTTCAAGGTTTCTTTTGGTGCCAGAGGCATCAAAGTGGTTGGGACCTGTGAGCAGTGGGAGGCCTGGGTGTTGGGGTATGCTAGAAGGGCTGGCCATAAAGCTTTTACCAATAAATCAAGTGGGAATGGTGGTGGGAGGTGCCTGTGAAACAAGTATGTCAGGTTGGTAGTAATTGAAGCTGGGTGGGGGGTACATGACCATTCATTACTATTCTGTTTGCTTTGTATGTGCTTGCAAATTTCCTTAATAGAACATTTAAATTAGTTAATTTATAAAGTCAGAAGGGCCGCCCTTTAACCCCTGGAGCTTTGGACCGAGAAGGCTGAGATGACCTTCAGTCTTGCCGCCGCCAAGAACTGAGCTGGTTGCCACTTGGAGCCCTAGAAGGATGAGATGAGATGCAGCAGGGCGGGGCTAACTGAGGCTGGACTGGCTCCTGTGGTGACCGAGTCAGGCCTAGATGTGGTCAGGGGAAACCAGGTAGTTGGCTCCAGGCTCGGGGGAGGGTAAGAAAATGCACAGTCAGCAGGGGTTTTGCCAGGGTTGGAGGTAACTCTGGAGGTGGTGCTTTGGACTTTGGAGATGCGATTCTGACTCTTTGCAACCCTATGGACTGTAGCCCGCCAGACTCCTCTGTCCACAGGATTTCCCAGGCAAGAACACTGGAGTGGTTATCATTCCCTTCTCCAAGGTACCTTCTTGAGCCAGGGATGGAATCTTGGTCTCCTGTATTGCAGGCAGATTCTTTACTGTCTGAGCCGCCAGGGAATCCCACCATCCTGACAGGTAATCATAATAAAAGTAACCATTTAAAATAATGATGTTTACTGAGGACTTAGTTTATTCTAAAATCTAAGAGTATCGAATTATCTTATTTAGTCCTGATCACATTTGTTATTGCTTCCCTGGTGGTGCAGTGGTAAAGAATCTGCCTGCAAGTGTAGGAGATGCAGGAGACTCAGGTTGGATCCCTGGGTTGGGAAGATCCCCTGGAGAAGGGAATGACTATCCACTCCAGTTTTCTTGCCTGAGAAATTCCATGGACAGAGGAGCCTGGTGGGTTATAGTCCATGGGGTCGTAAAGAGTTGGGCACTGTATGGAGACAGTAACATGGAAACTTACATTACCATATGTAAAATAGGTAGCCAATGGGAATTTGCTGTATGTTCAGGAAACTCAAACAGGGGCTCTATATCAACCTAGAGGGGTAGGATAGGGAGGGAGACGGGAGGGAGGTTCAAAAGGGAGGAGATACATGTATACCTATCTGATTCATGTTGAGGTTTGACAGAAAACAACAAAATTCCGTAAAACAATTATCCTTCAATTAAAAAATAAGCTAAAAAAAAAAAGTCCCAACACAACTGGGCAATTGAGGACACACACACTTTTGTTATTGGATGAATGACTCTACTAGGGGCCCTTTTCCCCCCAGTTTGCTGAGGAGAAAGCTGCCAGGTTAGCGTGGCACAGCTGGAAATGGGCAGAGTGAGGGTTAGGAGGTGGTATCCCAGCACATGCGGAGCCCTCAGGGAATTGTGCTGAGTGTCTGGGTGAGTGAGTGTGACTAATAGAGCGTGACCAGTCGCTCCACTTTCCAGTGGCCACTAAACTATAGGTGGATGTGGAAGCTGCTGGCTGTGGCTCCCAGAGGAGCCGGGGAAAGGCTGAAGTGATGCTCTGGGCATCATTAAGTGGGGCTGTGGTCATGGGATTCACATCCATGTCCTGGCAGCTGTGTCTCTGTCCCTGTGATGTACCCCTTGTGCATGATTGCCAAACCGCCTCCTGCAGTTCCCGGAGCGCTGTCCCCTCCTTTGGCCCTCGTGCAGTACCCCCTGTCTGGAACATCCTCACTTTTCTCTAGCAAACTCCTGCTCATCCTTCAAAACTCAGTTCAGCACTTCTCAGGAAGCCTTCCTAGACTCCTCCTTCTAGATGAGATCCCACCTGTGTGGTCCAGAGCCTTTGGTACTAGACTAACCCTTGGTGATCCCAACTCATGTGCAGTTTTACATGTGAATATTCCACTGACTTCCCCAACAGCCCTATGTGTGCATGCTAAGTCATTTCAGTCATGTCTGACTTTTTGCGACACTATGTACTGTGTCCTGCCAGACTCCTCTGTCCATGGACTTTTCCAGGGAAGAATACTGGAGTGGGTTGCCATACCCTCCTCCAAGGGATCTTCCTGATCCAGGGAAGCCCAACAGCCTTATGAGGTTGGAGAGTGTTATTATTAACCCATTTTGTTGATGAGGCAGTTGAGGCCTTTGAGGAGCTTGGTATCTTGAATGCTAGAGCTGGAGCCTAAAAGCTTGTGCTCTTTCTCTCAGTCCCTTTTCTCTCAACGTGGGCAGGGACTATGCCTTTCATTTCCGTACTCTTAGGAAGGGTTCTGGTTCCATCACTTCATGGCAAATAGATGGGGAAACAGTGGAAATAGTGGCTGACTTTATTTTGGGAGGCTCCAAAATCACTGCAGATGGTGACTGCAGCCATAAAATTAAAAGACGCTTACTCCTGGGAAGGAAACTTAGGACCAACCTAGACAACATATTAAAAAGCAGAGACATTACTTTGCTAACAAAGGTCCCTCTAGTCAAGGCTATGGTTTTTCCAGTAGTCATTATATGGATGTGAGAGTTGGACTATAAAGAAAGCTGAGCCCTGAATAATTGATCCTTTTGAACTGTGGTGTTGGAGAAGACTCTTGAGAGTCCCTTGGACTGCAAGGAGATCCAACCAGTCCATTCTAAAGATCAGTCCTGAGTGTTCATTGGAAGGACTGAAGTTGAAGCTGAAACTCCAATACTTTGGCCACCTGATTCGAAGAACAGGCATTTGAAAAGTCCCTGATGCTGGGAAAGATTGAAGGCAAGAGGAGAAGGGGACAACAGAGGATAAGATGGTTGGATGGCATCACTGACTCAATGGACATAAGTTTGAGTAGACTCCGGGAGCTGGTGATGGACAGGGAGGCCTGGCATGCTGCAGTCCATGGGGTCGCAAAGAGTCGGACACGACTGAGCTACTGAACTGAACTGAGGAAGGGCATACAGTAACAATGGGCACTCAATAAATGTCCTACTGTGAGTCCAATGCATCCCAGTCAGCAAGCCGTGAGGGAGCACCGCAGTAGGGAATGGCATCTATAGTCCTGCCCACGCCACAGGGAAGTGGGTGCTTCTAGAAACTCAGATGCTCAGCAGTGGGCGGAAGCTGGAGAGGGAGGTGGGTGGGGCTCTGTCAGCCCTTGAAGAGATGCGACTTTGATTCCAACAAGGCTGTGAGTGACGACTCAATCTTGTGGGGGCGAAATGCTCTCCTCACACAAATAGACCTCTTTGGTGAGGGAGAAAGCATCTTTTTTATTGCAGTGCATAATTAGAATGGCAGGGAGGAACCAGAGCTTTAATGAATGAGCAGCATGTGGCCAGGAGCACTCGCCTCCCACCCGGGTCTGGGCCTCACCAGGAGAGCAGGGTGGGCCAACGAGATGACCTGGAAGAGCAAGTCCTGCTCAGAAATGACCCTGACCGCACTGCAACGGACTGGACTCTGCAAATCCTCCCACATTCCTTTTACTGCAAATGAGTCCCAGTCCCCGCTCTTGGTCAGCTGTACCCTAGAGGTGCAGAGGGCTGGAGGAGCAAAGTGGCTTTGGAGCCCTGAGACTCCGGGTTGGTTTCACCTCAGCTTTCCTTGCTTGGTCAGTGAAAGGGGCGCATGATATCTGCTGGCTCTGTTGTGGAAATAGTGAAGATCATGGGTGGGCAGAAAGCTCTTTTGAATGCCTTTGAATACCTTTCTCAACTCTGCAGATTCCATTGCTGGGGAGCAAGAATGAGGGCAGCTGTCATCCAGGGTTGGTCTGGAATAGGTGGTGTCAGGAGCCACACTTTTTGGCCACTGGACACTCCTTGGTGTTAGTTACCACAGGGAGTTCTCTGTCCAGGCTTCCTATTAGAAGTACTTGGAGAAAGTTTTAAAATTCCTGGTGCCCTAGTCCTGATGCCCATCCCAGAAACTATTCTATCTAGACCTCTTTGGGGGAGCAGACAAGTTTGAGAATCAGTGAGTTTTCACATGTCTGCATTTCAGACTTGGGACTTCAGCACGTGGTGGGAGGAGAGCAGGGAGCAGCTGACACGGTCCACTCCCCAGTGCTGGACTGTCTGAGTCAGCAGGGAGTTTTCAGCACCAGCCCTGTGTTAAATACTTCACTTTTATCATCTCACTTAATCCTCATAAATTCACCATTAAAGTGAGTGGTTTTACACAAGGGGAAACTGAGGCTGAATTGAATTAAGTGCGTCCCCCTCTCTGTGACCTTGCTCTTGTGGATGTTGCTAGAAGAGAACTCAGCCTCTCAGAAAAGCCTCCTCAGACACCTCCTTTCCTCAAGGAACTGTTTCTCAGTCTTCAGTCACTGGTGTGTGTTGTGAGTGTGGGCTCATTGGTGTCCAACTCTTTGTGACCCCATGGACTGTAGCCCACCAGGCTTCTCTGTCCGTGGGATTTCCCAGGCAAGAATACAGGAGTGGGTTGCCATTTTCTTCTCTGTCGGCCACTTGAGGCTCCCCGTTTTTGATTCCACCATGTGTACTGACTGCCCAAACTGTAATGTTCAGTTCAGTTCAGTTCAGTTGTGTCCAACTCTTTGCGACCCCGTGAATCGCAGCATGCCAGGCCTCCCTGTTCATCACCATCTCCTGGATTTCACTCACTCAGACTCACGTCCATCGAGTCCGTGATGCCATCCAGCCGTCTCATCCTCAGTCGTCCCCTTCTCCTCCTGCCCCCAATCCCTCCCAGCATCAGAGTCTTTTCCAATGAGTCAACTCTTCTCATGAGGTGGCCAAAGTACTGGAGTTTCAGCTTTAGCATCATTCCTTCCAAAGAAATCCCAGGGCTGATCTCCCTCAGAATGGACTGGTTGGATCTCCTTGCAGTCCAAGAGACTCTCAAGAGTCTTCTCCAACACCACAGTTCAAAAGCATCAATTCTCTGGTGCTCAGCCTTCTTCACAGTCCAACTCTCACATCCATACACGATCACAGGAAAAACCATAGCCTTGACTAGACGGACCTTAGTCGGCAAAGTAATGTCTCTGCTTTTGAATATGCCATCGAGGTTGGTCATAACTTTTCTTCCAAGGAGTAAGCGTCTTCTAATTTCATGGCTGCAGTCACCATCTGCAATGATTTT
>SJYV01007633.1:268026-351764 GCA_006410875.1 Neotragus pygmaeus
GTTTTCTGAATGTTGAGCATTAAACCAACTTTTTCACTCTCCTCTTTCACTTTCATCAAGAGGCTTTTTAGTTCCTCTTCACTTTCTGCCATAAGGGTGGTGTCATCTGCATATCTGAGGTTATTGATATTTTTCCTGGCAATCTTGATTCCAGCTTGTGTTTGTTCCAGTCCAGCGTTTCTCATGAGGTACTCTGCATAGAAGTTAACTGTATGATTATTTAAAAAACTGACCTACTGTTTTTTTAATGCACTTATTGCTGCTGCTGCTAAGTCACTTCAGTCGTGTCCGACTCTGTGCGACCCCATAGACAGCAGCCCACCAGGCTCCTCTGTCCCTGGGATTCTCCAGGCAAGGACACTGGAGTGGGTTGCCATGTCCTTCTCCAATGCATAAAAGTGAAGAGTGAAAGTGAAGTTGCTCAGTTGTGTCCGACATTATAAGAGTCTTATTTATATCACTTCCACAATAGAAAACTTGTATCACTTGCCATAAACAGAAGGTAAAGGGAAAGTGAAAGTGGCTCAGTCGTGTCTGACTCTTTGTGACCCCATGGGCTATACAGTCCATGAAATTCTCCAGGCCAGAATACTGGAGTGGGTAGCTGTTCCCTTCTCCAGGACATCTTCCCAACCCAGGGACTGAACCCAGGTCTACTGCATTGCAGGCGGGTTCTTTGCCAGCTGAGCACCAGGGAAGCCGAAGAATACTGGAGTGTGTATCCTATCCCTTTTCCAGAAGATCTTCCCAACTCAGGAAATCGAACCGGGGTTTCCCTGCATTGTAGGAGGATTCTTTACCAACTGAGCTATCAAGGAAGCCCTAACCATAGCCCAAATGGTTAGGACTATGGAACCTACACAGAGTTAATAAACTTTAGGCAGATGCTGCTGCCGGGAGAAGGTTTTGTGCTAAGACTGTGCTCTGGGGACAGATGGAGACTAGAGAGTTTTACAGGAGGTCAAGGACATGGGATCGTTAGACTCTTTCATAGAATCAGACTCACGAGGAGCTTGAACAGGATGAGAAGAGCTTTAGGAATCACCTGGGGTGGGGTCATTAGAATTCTTATTCCTGGACTTTCTGAAATTAGGCCCACCAGGGAAATGGGGCCTGGGGATATGTTTGCACAGCCCATCAGTGAGTCTTATAATTGGGTGAGAATTAGTGTGAAATGTGACTGCCTGGTCCCTGGCCACCAGGGGAATTGGGGCCCTCCCTTGGAGTTGGCGGGGGTGGGGGGTTGTCTCTGCACTGGAGTGTATGGCTCTGGGTTGGCCAGGTGGGAAAGAGAGAATGTTCCAGTGGGAATTTACAGGGGAAGTCACCTTGGATTCCAATTCTAGCTTCACTGTGTACCAGTAGTGAGATGCTGGGCAAGTTCCTTACTCCCCCTCCCACCTCAGTTTCCATATCTGTAAAATGGGAATAACCTTTGTGCCTACTCCAGAGTGGATTTTATTTACTCCTGTAACTCCTGCTAAGTGCTGAGTATACTTCCTGACTCACGGTGAGTGTTTGCTGTTGTTCACTATTATGAATCCTGTGGATGGAGCGTGGGCACTTATCAGAGGCTGAGTTTCGCCCAGGAGGCTCAGAGGAAAAGGAGGGCTGAGAAGGGGTACTGCCACGATCTCAGTGCTGGGAAGGAGCAGACCCAGCCTGAGCCCCAGGCAGTGTGGCTTCCTGTCCAGAAGGCCCACGACTTTGGAGGAGACTTTGGTGTCTCCACCACGATGTTGGTGTCTCAGGATGCTGGCCGTTTGGTTTCCACTTGGTCCTTTACCAAGGCTCTGAGCTCCACATGGGTTTCTGACTGGGTCACCAATGAGGAAAGCACTCTCTTTGTATCCAATACTCTATCCAGGGCTCCCCAGCCTCCGCCTTCAGATGGACTTCCAGACTACCATGGACACGCTTGCCCACTGTGCTGATGCCCCAAGTCTGTAGCTTTGCACATTCTGCTCTGGGCTCTTCCAGGACCACGCTCCTCTTCCAGCCTTGACCTAGTCTTGGTAGCTGTGATGTCAGGAAGGGTCAATGACTGCTCCACAGCACCCCTTCTGGGGAACAGTGCTGGGGAACAGCAGCTTATTCGCCTTGTTTTTAGTCTACTGATGCTTTCAATCTGTGGTGCTGGAGAAGACTCTTGAGAGTCCCCTGGACTATAAGGAGATCCAACCAGTCAATCTTAAAGGAAATCAACCCTGAATACTGTTTGGAAGGACTAATGCTGAAGCTGAAGCTCCAATACTTTGGCCACCTGATGTGGAGAACTGACTCCTTGGAAAAGACCCTGATTCTGGAAAAGACTGAAGGCAGGAGGAGAAGGGGACGACAGGGGATGAGATGGCTGGATGGCATCACCGACTCGATGGACATGAGTTTGAGCAAGCTCTGGGAGTTGGTGATGAACAGGGAAGCCCTGAGTGCTGCAGTTCATGGGGTCGCGAAGAGTCAGACATGACTTGGCGACTGAACCAACAATAACAACATCTTTAGGATCACCATGTGTCCAGGTTTGCTGGGACAGTTCCTGTCTATGCCTCTTGTCAGTGACAGTATTTAATAATGATTCCATTCTCTTTCTGAGTATCTCAGTTTGGAAGATGAATTATGTGGTTGCGTCACTTATCCCTGTCCTTTTCTCAGCCACCTGGACCTCAAGTGGGACAAGGAAGGCAGGAGGGTGTGTGGTTAAATCTGTGCTTTGGCCTCTGACACTCCTGGCTTCAGATGTGTTTAACATCTGGGTATAACGTTGCTGGGCCTGTTTCTTCTGCTGAAAACAAGGATGATTAATAATTCTGCTCCATTGGGGTGCTGTGACAATTGGGGTGCTGTGAGAGATGATATGTCCAGNAACAGGGAAGCCCTGAGTGCTGCAGTTCATGGGGTCGCGAAGAGTCAGACATGACTTGGCGACTGAACCAACAATAACAACATCTTTAGGATCACCATGTGTCCAGGTTTGCTGGGACAGTTCCTGTCTATGCCTCTTGTCAGTGACAGTATTTAATAATGATTCCATTCTCTTTCTGAGTATCTCAGTTTGGAAGATGAATTATGTGGTTGCGTCACTTATCCCTGTCCTTTTCTCAGCCACCTGGACCTCAAGTGGGACAAGGAAGGCAGGAGGGTGTGTGGTTAAATCTGTGCTTTGGCCTCTGACACTCCTGGCTTCAGATGTGTTTAACATCTGGGTATAACGTTGCTGGGCCTGTTTCTTCTGCTGAAAACAAGGATGATTAATAATTCTGCTCCATTGGGGTGCTGTGACAATTGGGGTGCTGTGAGAGATGATATGTCCAGGGCTGGGCAGAAGCCTGGTGGGGGCTCAGGAAGTGGCTACAATGGATTATTATTGTTGTTGGTTTGACTGGGGAGATGTAATGGCTAAACATGGGATTTGGAGCCTGACCGCCAGTTTCATCTCTGGGCTGTGTCCTTTAACTGTCGTGTGGCCCTAGCAAGTGGGGCTTCCCTGGTGGCTCAGATGGTAAAGAATCTGCCTTCAATGCAGGAGACTCAGGTTCAATCCCTGGGTCAGGAAGATCCCCTGTAGAAGGGAATGGATACCGACTCCAGTATTCTTGCCTGGAGAATTCCATGCACAGAGGAGGCTGGCAGGTTAGAGTCCATGGGGTGACAAAGAGTCAGACACAACTGAGGGACTAATACACACAGCAAGTTACATAACCTCTTAAAGGCTCAAGTTTCTCATCTGTGAAATATAGATTAACTTCATATGGGTTTTGTAAGGATTAAATGAGTTTATACAAGAAAAGTACTTAAAGCTAACCACAAAGTAGACACTAAATTAATATTAGCTATTATTATTAGCTGTATTGTCATTATGAATAATAGTTCCAAGTTACATTCCTGTAGCCCAGAAGAATTACTCAGTGTATTCGTTTCCTATTGCCATCGTAAAAATGACCACAAAGGCAGTGGCATAGAACAACACAAATGTATTATCTTATAGTCTGGAGGTTGGAAGTCATTCCAAAGTGGGTCTCACTGGTCTAAAATCAGGGTGTTGTCAGAGCTGTGTTCTTGTGGAGGCTCTAGGGGAGAACACGCTTCCTTGCGTTTTTTACCTCTAGAGTTCTCCTGCATTCCTTGGCTTGTGGCCCCTTCTTCCATCTTCAAATGCATCATCACTCCAGTCTGCTTCCCTTGTATGTCTTCTCCCTGACTCAGCCCCTCCTACCTCCTTCCTCCAAGGACCCTTGTAGAGGGATCTCTCATTTAGGCCCATCTGGACAATCCAGGGTACTCCCCCTCTTCCAAGATCCTGAATTTCATCATATCTACAAAAATCCTTTTTTTTTCTATATTCACAGACTCCAGGGATTAGAACATAGGCATATTTGGGGGACTGTCTACCACATTCAGAAAGATTTGGGTGCATTAGTTAGACAGCCTTCAGCATCGCCCAGGAGCAATGTGAATGTTGCGAACTGTTCCTCCTCTGGGTTGTATATCGATCGGGTTCCTCTTGAACCTGCTGAATGATGCCCTCCTGGAGTTTGGGTTGTTAGTCAGCCCTTGGCTTTTTTTTCGGCTGCCTTGGCTTTGTTGCTCTGCAGGCTTTCCCTAGTTGCACAAGTGGAGGCTGCTCTTCATTTTGGTGTGCAGGCTTCTCACTGCCGTGGCTTCTCTTGTTGCACAGCATGGGTTGTAGGGTGCACAGGCTCAGTAGCTGTGGTCCAGGGGCTTCGTTGTTCCACAGCATGTGCGATCTTTCTGGATAAGGGATCAAACCTGTGTCCCCTGCATTGACAGGCAGATTCTTAACCACTGGACCGCCAGGGAAGTCAAGCCCTTGGCTTCTAACAAATCCTGGTAGGGTGTTTGGAGACATTGCCATTCTGAGGACTCAATTAGATCCTTCTCAGGAGCCTAAGGAATCACTGATACCTGAATCAAAGACTTATGCCCAAGTGGGGGAAACTACTAAATTAATAACAAATTAGTGAAATGTCTGCAAAATAATTGGCTTCCAGAGGAGTCCTATAAAATCACTTCTGCTGCATCCTAGTGCTGAAAGCAAGTGACTAGGCCAGCCAGGTGCAAGGAGTGGAGAAACAGACTCCACTTCTTAAAGGGAGGTGCTGTGAAAAATTTGTGGTTGTTTTTAATCTAACTGAGTCAGTTTGAATCAAATGTTAAAAGTACAAACCTTAAATCTTGTACATTTTCAGCAACTTGTTGGTTAGATTTTCTCACTTTTTAAGTTGTTCTGTGAGTCCATGCCAATTGTCCAGAAATCAGCCCTTTGTAAATCAGATGTTCAGTTCAGTTCATTTCAGTCACTCACTCGTGTCCAATTCTTTGCAACCCCATAGACTGCAGCACCAGAGAAGGGAATGACACCCCACTCCAGTACTCTTGCCTGGAAAATCCATGGAGGAGCCTGGTAGGCTGCAGTCCATGGGGTCGCCAAGAGTCAGACACGACTGAGCGACTTCTCTTTCACTTTTCTCTTTCATGCATTGGAGAAGAAAATGGCAACCTACTCCATTATCCTTGCCTGAAGAATCCCAGTGACAGTGGAGCCTGCTGGGCTGCCGTCTATGGTGTCACACAGAATCAGACACAACTGGAGCGACTTAGCAGCAGCAGCAGCAGGACTACAGCACACCAGGCTTCCTTGTCCATCACCAACTCCTGGAGCCTACTCAAACTCAGGTCCATTGTGTTGGTGATGGCATCCACCCATCTCATCCTCTGTCATCCTCTTCTCCTGCCTTCAGTCTTTCTTAGCATCAGGGTCTTTTCCAGTGAGTCAGTTCTTTGCATCAGGTGGCCAAAGTATTGGAGTTTCAGCTTTAGCATCATTCCTTCCAAAGGAATCCCAGGGCTGATCTCCTTTAGAATGGACTGGTTTGATCTCCTTGCAGTCCAGAGGACTCTCAAGAGTCTTCTCCAACACCACGGTTCAAAAACATCAACTTTTCGGTGCTTTCTTTATAGTCCAACTCTCACATCCATAAATCAGATGTTACTCACAGTCAAATGATCTTAAAAGCCACTTCCAATTATCTTACTCTGGAAATTGTTACAGCATGTATTTATATGATTGACAAATGGGAAGATAATGTGGGTATAGATGCAAGTTGTGTTGGTTCATTGGCAGTTTTTCCCAGTGTAAGAAAAAATTGAAAAAGTATAGAGGCATCTTCCTTTAAGGCAAGTTGTGGCCATTTTCATAGCTTTCCATCCCCTTAAGCTGTATGGGGAAGCTAAAAGAGCAGATGAATGGTCTGGAAGGCATTGTCCTTGTAAGAATTCAGTGGTGCAGGTGACCTTCTGCATGGGTCTTTTCATTTTTGTGAGATTGGTCTCTGTAAGAAGTGAGTGCCCCTGAGGTCCTTCATCTCAAAGGAGGAACAGGAGCCAATGACTTATTCACTGGGTGGTGTTGGGTTCAGGCCCAGTGGCTGCTGGACCAGGATGTCCCTAGAGCCCTTACTGATCTTGGAGGGGCTCAGGAGCAAGGTTCTGTAGGTGTTAACTGGTATGCACCAACCTGTTTTCCCCCTGCAGCCTATTATTTTTAGTGTGCATTTTTGTCAAACGTGAAGATTTTCAAGAAAATACATGACAGTGTAGCAGAAATGTCTGTGTTCCTTTCTGCTTTGGGATGAGTGTTGATTTAAAAACATTGGCCCTGTGGTGGAGAGGGGCTCAAAGGAGTCAGCCAACAGGGAGAGCCTCTGGGTAGTGCTTTCATTTTCACCTCATTGCTGAGCATATTGGGTTTTCCCAGGTGGCTCAGGGGTGAGGGATCCACCTGCCAAGCAGGAAACATGGGTTCGATCCCTGGGCCAGGAAGATCCGCTAGAGAAGGAAATGGCAACCCACTCCAGTGTACTTGCTTGGGAAAATCCCAAGGACAGAAGAGCATGGTGGGCTATAGTCCATGAGGTTGGAAAGAGTCGGACTTGCACATGCACGCAATGGAGACTGCTTTACTTCCTGAATGCTTTGCATACCTTTTGGGTACTTTTGCCTGCTAAGTTCCAATGTGACCTTCAGGAAAACCAAGGCTCCAGGAAGGTAGTGAGTTCTGTAGGATGGAGCTCTCGTTCCNGAGTTTCAGCTTTAGCATCATTCCTTCCAAAGGAATCCCAGGGCTGATCTCCTTTAGAATGGACTGGTTTGATCTCCTTGCAGTCCAGAGGACTCTCAAGAGTCTTCTCCAACACCACGGTTCAAAAACATCAACTTTTCGGTGCTTTCTTTATAGTCCAACTCTCACATCCATAAATCAGATGTTACTCACAGTCAAATGATCTTAAAAGCCACTTCCAATTATCTTACTCTGGAAATTGTTACAGCATGTATTTATATGATTGACAAATGGGAAGATAATGTGGGTATAGATGCAAGTTGTGTTGGTTCATTGGCAGTTTTTCCCAGTGTAAGAAAAAATTGAAAAAGTATAGAGGCATCTTCCTTTAAGGCAAGTTGTGGCCATTTTCATAGCTTTCCATCCCCTTAAGCTGTATGGGGAAGCTAAAAGAGCAGATGAATGGTCTGGAAGGCATTGTCCTTGTAAGAATTCAGTGGTGCAGGTGACCTTCTGCATGGGTCTTTTCATTTTTGTGAGATTGGTCTCTGTAAGAAGTGAGTGCCCCTGAGGTCCTTCATCTCAAAGGAGGAACAGGAGCCAATGACTTATTCACTGGGTGGTGTTGGGTTCAGGCCCAGTGGCTGCTGGACCAGGATGTCCCTAGAGCCCTTACTGATCTTGGAGGGGCTCAGGAGCAAGGTTCTGTAGGTGTTAACTGGTATGCACCAACCTGTTTTCCCCCTGCAGCCTATTATTTTTAGTGTGCATTTTTGTCAAACGTGAAGATTTTCAAGAAAATACATGACAGTGTAGCAGAAATGTCTGTGTTCCTTTCTGCTTTGGGATGAGTGTTGATTTAAAAACATTGGCCCTGTGGTGGAGAGGGGCTCAAAGGAGTCAGCCAACAGGGAGAGCCTCTGGGTAGTGCTTTCATTTTCACCTCATTGCTGAGCATATTGGGTTTTCCCAGGTGGCTCAGGGGTGAGGGATCCACCTGCCAAGCAGGAAACATGGGTTCGATCCCTGGGCCAGGAAGATCCGCTAGAGAAGGAAATGGCAACCCACTCCAGTGTACTTGCTTGGGAAAATCCCAAGGACAGAAGAGCATGGTGGGCTATAGTCCATGAGGTTGGAAAGAGTCGGACTTGCACATGCACGCAATGGAGACTGCTTTACTTCCTGAATGCTTTGCATACCTTTTGGGTACTTTTGCCTGCTAAGTTCCAATGTGACCTTCAGGAAAACCAAGGCTCCAGGAAGGTAGTGAGTTCTGTAGGATGGAGCTCTCGTTCCTCCAGCCCACTTGCCCTCCTCCGAAGGCAGTGGGTTTTGCTTTTCTTCTTTGATTGCTATAAACTGGCAGTATCATGATTTCCCTTGTTGCCTTCTGCTTTTGGTAGACCAGACCCTGTGGTCTTGTTGGTTTCTCAGTGACTGGGAACAGATTTCTGAACCCAGATTCTTGGTCCCATTTGGGACACAGAAGATGTGGGTGGCAGGCTGGAGCCTTCTGCTGCGGAGGCCCCAAGCTGGCCTCTTGTCTGTTTCTCCCCCAGGCTTCCGTGGGCTAAAGGCTGAATTCCTCTGGTCACTTCCTTCCTTTCTGTTCCTTTTCTCTTTGTCCTTGAGGAGCCATCTCTGCCCGTTGGAATAGGAAACTGTTTACAGCACAAACGTCAGGAGTCCTGTTCCCAAAGCGGAGATTAATGTTGTTGAGAAAACAGAGGTTTTAGGTGACTTCTGCAGCCTTTTGAGACCTGGGTTGTCAATGACTGGGTTGGGCCTTCCCTGGGTTGGCCTACCCTTTCATCTTACAGGTGGGCAAAGGTCAGGGAGGGCTAAAGAGACTGCCCCCGCAAAGCCAGGAGAAGAATCCAGATCACTCCCTCCCTCTACACACTTCCCAGCTGAACCTATAAGTCGCCTCATAACCCTCTTGTCAACTGAAGAATATACACACTTCTGGGCTTAAAGTCCTAAACATTTCAGCTGAATAAAACATGACTCTCTACTTTTAGCTTGCATGTATGTTTTTCAGTCACCATTACTCAGCACAGCAGTCCAGCCAGCCTCTCTCCATCAGTCAGAGGTGGCACGCCGATCTAAACCTCTTTGCCATTAATAAACTATTGACTTGTCGCCACTCCCACAGCCTTTTCCCTTCCACTTTCTTGCATATTTTCTCAATTGACATTGGTAGTTGCCCATCTTTTGTGCCCTGGTCCTTGGCAGAGTGTTTGCTTTAAAGGAGTATGGAGGAGGGCTTTTGCTTGCAGGTAACCAAACCTTTTCTCCCTGGAGGAAGCCGAAAAGGACATTTTATAGAAAGGATGTTAGGATGGCTCCTGGACTGCCACCAGGTATAAGAGTGAGAGCTGGGAGCCTGGAGCTCTCCCCGCTTCTTCTCCCATCTCTTACTTCTGCTTTGCTCTGCATGTCGTTCATGCTTCCCTCCCTGCAGACCCACTCCTGCCCTCCCCAATCTGTCTTTCTCTCCCAAATCCAGGTTCCCAGAGGAGGTCCCTAGGTCCAGGCATGATTGCTTGTTACCCCTGGCTAGGCGACAGAGCCTCCTTTCCTGTGGGGTGAGCTGGGCAACATATCCAGTGGTCAGAGAATGGCCCTCCTACAGGTAGTTATGGTGCTGGTAACCAAATACGTCATCTGCAGGAGATGGTTTCTAGGTAAGGGCTATACATCCATACAGGTGGAGAATACACCCTACTGGAAATTTTACTCCTTTTTCTTTCATGAAGGAAATTGCGTTCTTTCATGTAAGTATTTTATAATGAGTGGAGTAGTTGACTTCTGGGCCTTTCCCATGAAGTGCAAACTCATGGGGTGTTCTCCTGGTGCACGCTGGGCCATGGTTCAGCCATGTGGTGCTGCCCAGCTGGACCCCTCTGAAGGGACTGTGGGCATCAGGTCAAGCTGTGGTTTCATGAGTTAGGATGTAGCAGAAGGGACACATCATTTGTCCAATGATGCCAAATATATCAACCGATGCATTTGCTTCAGCATCTGTTCTGTCTTAATTACAAGGAGTGATGTGAGGACCCTCCGGGGAGGCCTATTACTCAGCTGTGGGAAGGCCCATCAAGGATGTATCACTAAAAAAATTAAAAATAAAAAGGATGTATCAGGCCAAATCCACAAAGGCCCACTCGGGGGACGTTGGAGCAGACTGATGGAACGAGGCTGGGGCGTGACCTTTCCTCTCTGCATCAGCTCCCTGGGGTTCTCCTGCAGGAAACAATGGAGACTTGGGGGATGGCAGCGGTGTCTCTCCCTGCCTTGGGAACCCAGCTGGACCTAGTCCCTTCAGAGCCAGATGTTTAGGGCCACACAGGTGCCCTTGAAAGGCCTCTCCTGGTTTCAGACCAGCCTTGGCAAGATGTCTAAAGATATTAGCAACAGTCCATCCCTTGGGGTGGGCCTCTGATGATGTTGGCCAGGACACGGCTAGGACTGGTGCTAAGAAGATGGGTGAAGGGAGGGGAGTCACCTGGAGCCAGATAGTCCCTGAAGGGAGGGCCCAGCAGGTGGAATGGGGTGTGAGGGACCCCAGATGTCCCCCATGGGCCATAAGGCAGAGGGGCTTTGGATTCAGCTTGTTGCAAAGCCTGATGTTACCTCTTGTTAGCAATATTATCTTTAGGCAAGTCATGTAGCTTCTTTTATGCATAAAAAACACCAAACATACCCTGCCTGGAGCTAGCGTGGGATGGGAAATTGGTGGAGTGAAACAGGCTTAGCTTAGTTAGGAATTACTGAGTCCTGGTCCCACACCTTCTGGTTGTATGGCCTGACCTGAACAGTTTATTCAGCCTCTCTGAGCTCCTGTGACCCTTTCTTTAAAGTGTGGGTAACAACCTCTTACCGGATGGTCTGGAGAATTAGATAAAAGTCAAGCACAGGAAGGGTTTTCCCTGCACACAAAACATGCACATTCAATGTCTGGCAAATTTACTATTTAAAGCACCCACCAGGTACATAGTAGGTGCTCACAAAGGTCATTTAAGGGAGTGGGTCTGACGAAGCAGGTGCACCGTGGTTCCCTGCTAGAGAGATATTTTTTTAAGTTGCACTTATTGAGGTGTCATTTATAAAAGGTAAAACTCACAGTTTTTCGGTATCAGTGTGATGAGTTTTGACTAGTGAGTACAGTCATGTAACCACAACCACATCAACACATAGAGTATTTTCAAGTAGGGAAGATTTTGTCATCCAGAAATTGTCCACATAGGATCCTTCTGGTTTGGGGGGGCCCACTTAGTTGGTGAGGACCCCAAGGCCCAGACCTTGCCCATTAAGAAAGGGACTCCCAAGGTCATCTCACTGATAAGACCCAAGCCTGTACCTTGGGGCTGTCACCTGCTCAGGGCTGGGGTGGAGCTTCAGCACTCCTTCCCTGCTGGTTCCTCATTGGTTTTGAGAAGGGAGGGGGGAACCTGCAGGGTACAGAGGTCAGGCCCGGGTCTGGGCAGTGCTGCCAGGTGGAGGCTGACATCCCACTCGAACTGAGGCAAGGGCCACATCTGTGTGAAGTGCCACGGCTGGTGTGGCTTGGCCCAAAGTGAAGGTCCCATGGTCTTGCTTGCCAACGGCCATCTGTGCAGGGATGTGTTGGTCCGTGAGGCTCGTTGGCTGGCGCATGAGAACAGTGAGATTGGTCTCAGTGGTTGTGGTTTGAGGATGGAGGAAGGTTCTACACCTGCACCTGGCCACAGTGCCTGGAGTTGCCGCCATCTTCCTTTGGGTTAGGCGTTTCTTCTCCCATGTCATCTTTCAAAAGATTATGTCTCTGAAGAGAAAACCCTTAGGTGAGCAATGGAAAGCAGACTTGAATTTTGTGTGCCCTCTCTGGTCGGTTGGGAGGAATCTGGAATGCTGTGATGAGAGGCATTCTGAGGCCACCTCTGTCTAGTTGGAAAGAAGATGGTAATTGATAGATGCTGTGTTTTCCAAATACCAGCCTTTGGGCTGGAAATGGCTCTGATGCGTGAAGCCTAATGGGTCTGTGAGGAAGTTGCACAGATGACTGTGTTGTAGGTTTCCATGAGGCTAAATCTACTCCATCCAGAAAAGAGAATTTCTGATATGCCCTTATGATATTATAGATTGTTACATTAAAGGTAACCACATCGTTGCACAGTCTTCTCCTGCTTTGACTGGGGGCTTGGCCAAGTGACTTGTTTTGGCCAAACGGATGTCTGCAAACATGAAGCCAGCAGAGATTTGATGAGCATCTGTGTGTTGGGACTCGCCTGCCTGTTACACTGCTGTGTAGGACACCTGGGCTGTCCTGCTGGAGCAGCTACATGGAGGGGAACTGAACCTCCCGACCCAGCAGCCCAGAAGAACATCAGACACAGTGAGTGAGGCTGTCTTGGATCATTTAGCCCCAGTTAAGCCTTCAAATGACTTTCATGCATGAGTTGACCCCAGGTGGGAAAAGCCCAAATTGCAGAGTTCTGTACAAACAAGTGATTGTCATTTCAAGCCATTAAATTTTTGGAGTTAAAAAGGTTTTTTTCTTAATAGCAATAGATAACTAGTATAGTCCTATTTTCCTTTCTTTTATGGATTGAATATAATAGCAGAGAATAGATTTAATAAAAAGTTTTTATGTCTGTCCTTGGCAAAATAAAAACTTAACAATACTTTATTAGGCCCAAATAGGGGGATTTTATTGCTTGGTAAATTAAGCCATCAGGGAACCAGAATTAGTGGAGATCTCGGGGAGGAGTTGCTGGGTCCTCAGGGGCCATTAGCACTTAGTTAGTGTGACTTTGATGATCAGAGTGAGAAATGGTTAAAGCTGGAGGGTACAATAGGGCTTTCAATATCTATGAGCCAACCTCTTCAATTTTCCTGATAAAGAAACAGAATCCTCGAAAGTGGCAGTTACATGAAGAGCAGACAGTGACCTAGTGGGAGAATGTCTCTCAAGGCAAGGGAAGACTCTGCTTGTCTGGGTTGAGATATAAGGACCGGGAGGCTGAGGGTACAGACAGTGGGCTGGCAGCACCCAGCTTGGGCCCTGGAGGGGACCTGGGGGGAAGGGATGGTCTAGTCCCAAGGAGAATGGTGAACAGTGGTGCCAAAGACCCAGCAAAGACCTGATGTGCTGTGCTGGGCTGTGCTTAGTCGCTCAGTAGTGTTTCTGAGTACTTCCAGACCTATCTCAGGACAGGCTGCTGGGAGTGTGTGTGTGTGTGTATGTGTGCACACATAAGTATGTGTGTGCGAGCAGATATGGCAAGAGAGGAGGAGGGAACAACAGAGATGGAGGAGAGGGAAGGAGCGGAACAAAGAGGGAAGGAGAGACTGTAGAAGCTTCTGGTAGATCTTCCCTTGGGGTTCATATGGTTCGTTAAACGTGAACCCACAAAGACTTGGCTAGTTGTAGACATTGATTTTACCCCAGCAGTGCACTCCTTGGGTCTTCCCTGAACATTCACCAGTGAGATCCCAAAGTGCTACATGCTGGGGTCAGAGCCCGAGGTTCTCAGGAAGGAAGATGAGCCCACAGGATGGGATGTATCAAGATGCAATAGGAAGTCGGATTCACTTTCTCCCACTTATTTTTTGATCTAAGCCTTGTGCATTGAATGAATATTTATATGGAAGAAGCAGACTTCCTCACTGAATTATATATGTATATTACATATATATTTATCTATCTTATGAAATAGGCATGTATTCCTATAGAGTAAGACCTTAAGATAGAATACAGCATGCTGAAGAATGCAGGAGGCTCATGCTAACGTTGCCCCTCAAAAATCTTAGTGGATGGGGGTGGGAAGGGTGAGACCACTTTCTGGTAAAATACTAGCAATGAAGTTGAAATAAGCAGCAAAACGTAAACACAAGCCAAAAATATAATGACCGTGGTGGAGGGGTGGCCCGGCTCATCCTATGACTCATGAGGGAGTTGTCAGGGGTTTCGTGTCCCAAGATAGCAGCACCCCCCCACCTCCTTCTGCCAGCAAAGCGTCTCCCTCTCCATACCACTGCCCATGCTCACAACTCGTTTTGCCGTTCACCCTCAGAAGAATTTGTGGATTGGTTTCCACCTGTGAATATGCTTACCACTCAAGGCGACCCTCTCCTGCTCCCCCCGACCCCTAGATGAACCCTCAGGGCCCAGAGCCCATGGGCAGCCATATAGTCATCCCATGCACACTGCCAGCTCCAGGCTTGTCCCCAGATGTGACAGCCGAACAGCAGGATCCTGACCAGGATGTGACTGATTAAAGCTGAGGGCAGTGCTGGGGGAAAAGTTGGAACCCAGAAGACCTAGGAGCCCAGGGTGGCGCCTGAGACCCAAGCAGGATGGCTGCCTCTTCACAAGGTGGCAAGATGTCTGTCTCAGTACTGAGGATGGCCCACTTCAGGCAAGGGACATTTATTTGGGGACATGTTGGGGGGTTACCTGGGCTTCCCCTGTGGCTCAGCGGTAAAGAATCTGCCTGCAATGCAGGAGCCACCGGAGACTCGGGTTCCATCCTTGGGTCAGGAAGATCCCCTGGAGGAGGGCGTGGCAACCCACTCCAGTATTCTTGCCTGGACAATCCCATGGATAGAGGAGCCTGGCGGGCTTCAGTCCATGGGATTGCGAAGAGTTGGACGCCACTGAAGCTACTTAGCACACACCCACGCACAGGGGGTTGGCTATTTGAGCCAGAGCAATACCTATTGGAGTCCTGGGCCTGGAGGAGGCTGAAATCAAGGCAGTTCAAGAGCTCCTTCTAGGCAGGTCCCTGAGCTGAGCCCTCAGCTGTGAGAGGAGGCGGTGTGGAATCGTGGGACCAGCTCAAGTCCTGGGCTAGCTCTGCAGCAGACTCCTTGTGAGCCTTGGACAGGCCTAGAAACCTTCTTGAGCTTCTGTCTCCTCATCTCTAGGGTGGAGCTGGGAGATAAAGCTTACCCCATGGGGTCACCGGGGAGATTTGCCAGACAGAAAGTGGCCCCCAGAGTGTGGGAACTGGGTGATCACTGTGAGCTGATGGAGGCTGGGGTCCTGTTGTGGGAAACAGGAGTAGGGAGAATTCGTGCAGGAGTACTGAGTACCTTGGCTGAGCAGCAGGGCCCCCGGGGAGGAGGAAGCCAGCCTCGAACCCTGCTCACCCCCCCACCCCACCCCCAANTGTATTTTAGTAAAGATTCTTCAGTAAGCTGGTACTGATCCACAAAGTAACAGTTCTTTGACACTATACCTTCTGTTTCAGTAGTTCCTTTGTTCCGTTGTTGTTCAGTCACTGAATTCTTAAACAATGCGATACCATAATGGTGGATAAAGCATTCTATAAATCCATAGGTAAGTTCTGAAGAGGGCTTCCCTGATAGCTCAGCTGCTAAAGAATCTGCCTGCAATGCAGGAGATCTGGGTTCAATCCCTGGGTTGGAAAGATCCCCTGGAGAAGGGAATGGCTACCCACTCCAGTATTCTGGCCTGAAGAATTCCATGGAGACAGGACCTTGGCAGGCTGCAGTCCATGGGGTCGCAAAGAGTCGAACATGAATGAGCAACTTTCACACAAGTTTGGAAGAAGCATTGCATACAGGGAAGGAAAAACCATATCCCAAATGTCTATTTCAATAACAAAACACTGGCTCCCCACTTGCATGATGGAAGCAGTCTAGTGTAATCAAACTGTGACAGGGTAGCTGGCTCAGATCCTTGAGACCATCATTCTTCATGTGTGCCTATGATGCAAGTTGTGACATGACATGGGCCTGGAAATGCTTTTTCAGAGACGATCAGGTTTCTTGGTTTTTAGAATTGAAGAAAATTATTACTGAAGAAAAAGATCACAATAAAAAAGAACATGGTTGTATAAGAGACCTTCATGAAAACTGGGTATGAGATTCTTTTACAAAGAACTGACTGAAGGAGTGTTCAATTATAAGAAACCAAAGCAGAAAGATAAATAGAAGTGGTATCAATTTTAGGATATAATAGAAGATATAATGCATTTTCTTTCCTTTAAATATTTGGTCTTGAACTGTCATGAGTTGGAATGCAACAAAGAGGTCACAACTCCATCAGTCAGCTTTCCTTGGGTTATGTGATGAAACAACTCCCAAATCTAAGTGGTTTACTAAAAAACAAACAACCCCAACAAAATTATCTTTGCTCATGTTATAGGAACACTATGGGTCAGCTGTGGCTGTATTCCAGTCTGTGAGCCAGATTCACATCTGCTTCATGTATATTTTCCATCTTGGTCTAGGGTGAAAAAAAGCTCTGGGAGCATGATCATTCTTATAAGCAGAGGAGAAAAGTGAAGGTGACTGAGCCAAGTTACAGACACATTTTAACATCTTTTATTATTGTGGCACATTTCAAGACCACTAAATTCCACTGGCCAAAGAAAGTCACATAGCAAAGATTTAACATTCCTGGAGTGAGAAAAATCCCCTCCCATGGTAGAGGGACAAGAGAATAAATATCTGAACAATAATTCAACCTACCACAATTACATATTGTAACGTTTCTCTAGCTTCAGAAGTCTTAACTTCATGATGGAATGATGTTAAAATTACTATTTCTATGTTTCATAGCCTAAAGATGGTGTTCAACTCTTCATTCAATAAATATTATAATTAGTGGTTTTGGAGACAAAAGACATACACACATGAAGAGTTAGTTACATGATGATATGTTTGTATTAATGGATGTCAGGAGAAGATGCCTTATAAAGTGTTCAGTAAAAAGTTGGCCATTAGTATGAGTCTGAAACTGACTCAATGGGAGGAATAAGATTCATTAGACATGGAGCTGTTCAACTGTAGCACTAATAACATTGAGTGGTAGTTGGCTAAAGAGTGGTAGAGGCTAAAGGCCACTTATCAGAAAGGATTTGGAGGCAATTTCAAAGGACTAGTTGCAGTATTGGCATATGGGTCTTAAAATTTGTGGTTCAATTCCTCAGTCCAAATGAAGAACTGACCAAAATCTCAGCTTCTTGTGCCAATCTCAGCCAGTATTTCTACTGTCTTTCACCTAGATGACAGCAATGCTTTGGAAGGGTCTTTAGTTTGTCCTTACGCATGTGATGAGCCTACAAGGATAGGTCAGACCTCTGCTATGAAACTATAGGAACATACCTGGTTTGATCTGACTGGATTTGTGAGGAATTGGACTTACACTGGAGAACTGCCAAACTCAAATTTTCCTATTGAGCTTCTTCCTCTCCATCTCAGTTCAGTATCCACTGGACTGATGGGTTCAGGACTAGTGCTTAAGGGAAAAAAGTATATACCTATACATTCTTTCTCCAGAATAGACTCAGCACATGATCACGAATCTGCTTAGTTTTGACACCATAGATGATGGGGTTGACCATAGGTGGGAAAAGAAGATAAAAGATAGCAAGCAGTATGTGGACATGAGGGGCAGCCCGCTGAGCCACACGGTGCATCACTGAGGAGATGACCACAGGTGTGTAGGTGGACAAGATAGCACCCAGGTGGGACACACAGGTCCCAAAGGCCTTGTAGCGGGCCTCCTGAGAGGCAAGCTGTAGAACTGCCCAGAGGATGAAGATATAAGACAGAATAACAAAGAGCAGGTCCAACACTACTATGAACATGGCCACAGCAATGCCATAGATGTTGTTGAAGCGAGTGTCCCCACAGGCCAGCCTTACCACGGCCATGTGCTCACAGTAGCAGTGGGCAATCACTGGACCTCGGCAGTAGTGGNGGTGGGCTTCCGTCTATGGGGTCACACAGAGTCGGACATGACTGAAGCAACTTAGCAGCAGCAGCAGCATGATGTCTTGGACAGAGACTGGGGAAAAAACTGAGATAAGTTTGGTTCTCGTAACAAAAGCATTACGGTTCATCATGGAAAATCGAATCCAAAGGATGAAAGGTGGAAACAGCCAGGACCACACGCCCACAGGCAGCCCCTGTTAACCCCTTGGTGCTCAGTCGTCCAGAGTTGCCAGGTCATGCAAGACAGAGCCAATAGACGAGCTTTCACAAAACCCGGCTCTGTGGGGAAGGGGGTGTTATCCTCTTTTTATAGACGAGGACACAGAGGCTTGAAAGGATATGGTTCTTGGTTAAGACTCCATGGGGAGAGAGCGGGGATGGACCTGATGGTTTCTGAACTTGGATTTTTGTATTCTTCAAAAATCCTTGTCCTAATTTCTCTAACACTCCCTTACATGCTTTGCCTCCAGCCACCAAGACCCCTGGGGTCCCTTTCACCAGTCATCCAGGGAGCAGGAGGGGCTGGGCACTGCCCCAGTGCAGGTTCTGCATGGGCATGAGGGGCAAGCGTTCTGGAAAAGTGACTGAACTCTTTGTTCTTAGAGCTCAGGGCTGTGCTGCCTCAAGGGCCTGGGCTGTGGGTGGCTCAGCAGAGCTGTCTGAACCTGGACACAGGTGACTCAGAGCCCAGATAGCAAGGTGCTGTCAGGTGGGCATCTGGCAAAAAGGCAAACACACCTGAGAGTCCTTCTTTCTGGGGGTGCCTTAGTGGCAGGAGCAACAGGGACCTCGGGAGCTGGGCCTCTGGTCCCCTCTGGAGTGTGTGTCCCCGTGTGGGAGGCCTCATTGCAGCAGCCTTGTGGGCCCCCTTAGGAGCAGTCAGGCCCCGTCTCATAGAAGCAGCTGTGTGTTCGTCTGGCAGTTTCCCCGCAGGTGCCCACACCCTGTAGAGAGTTCTAGGGAATGAGGCTGCTGCTTGCTGGTGAGCCTTGAGGAGCAGGTAGATGGGGCACGGTGGCGTGCACCAGGTGGCAGGCTGGAGGCCTGTGGACAAAGGTTTGCTCATTCATTTGAATTCATTGCCTATAATTAAAATGAAGGAGAGGGACTTCCCTGGTGGTCCAGTGGCTAAGAATCCACCTGCCAATGTCGGGGACACGGATTTGAGCCCTGGTCTGGGAAGATCCCCTGAGAAGGCAATGGCACCTCACTCCAGTACTCTTGCCTGGAAAATCCCATGGATGGAGGAGCCTGGTGGGCCGCAGTCCATGGGGTCGCTAAGAGTCGGACACAACTGAGCGACTTCCCTTTCACTTTTCACTTTCATGCATTGGAGAAGGAAATGGCAACCCACTCCAGTGTTCTTGCCTGGAGAATCGCAGGGATGGGGGAGCCTGGTGGGCTGCCGTCTATGGGGTCGCACAGAGTCGGACACGACTGAAGTGACTTAGCAGCAGCAGCTGGGAAGATCCCACACGCCACGGGGCAACTAATCCCCTGTGCTACAACTGTTGAGCCCGTGGAGCCCATGAGCTGCAACTGCCGATCCTGAAGCCCCCCAGGCCCTGGAACCCATGCTCCTCAACAAGAGAAGCCACCGCAGTGAGAAGCTGGCACACTGCAACTTGAGAGTCGGCCCCACTCACTGCAACTAGAGAAAGCCTGCATACAGCAACAAAGACCCAGCGCAAACAAAAGTAAAAAAATAAGTAAAATGTTGTAGAATTTATGAGAGATTTCACCTAGCCACCTGGATTTCTGACTCTAATGTTGGGTGGAGTTAAAGCACGGCCGACCCTCTGGACCACACTTGGGGTCCCCAGTGTGGGCCTCCCATCACCTCTACAGGCCCTGTCTTGAGTTTTCTTTTCTCACCCCACTCACATTGTTTTCCTTAGGGTAGAGTTAGGGGAATGTTCTTGTACCCACATGTAAGTAAGAGGGGACCATCAAAGGACAACCGCTCCCCTTAGTTCCACCCTCCAGATCCCTGGGTGTCTTCGGTGATCTTGGGGGCCACACAGAGCTTGCATTCAAGTTGGCTTTGCCTTCTTCCAGCTGCAAGCAAAGTTTTCTATCTCCTCATGCCTCGGTTTCTGGAAAGCAGTTGATAATGCAGGGCAGGTATGAAGATTAAGTAAGTTGGTGCCTGCAATGCCATGCCCCGGACGTAACACCCACAGCCCAGGTTACAAGTGTCCTTCTTGTATGCTGTTTATTTTCATTATTGGTATAATTTACATACAGTAACCCTACACATGTTAAGTTCATGGGTTTTTATACACACACACACATAAAAATATATATTTATATACATACATATATATATACACACACACACACCATATACTTGTGTGCTATACACAAGTAGTAGTCATGTATGGATGTGAGAGTTGGTCTGTGAAGAAAGCTGAGCACTGAAGAATTGATGCTTTTGAACTGTGGTGTTGGAGAAGACTCTTGAGAGTCCCTTGGACTGAAAGAAGATCAAACCAGTCAATCCTAAAGGAAATCAATCCTGAAAATTCATTGGAAGGACTTATGCTGAAGCTCCAATACTTTGGCCACCTGTTGCCAAGAACTGACTCACTGGAAAAGACCCTGATGCTGGGCAAGACTGAATGCAAGAGGAGAAGGGGACGACAACAGAGGATGAGATGGTTGGGTGGCGTCACCGACTCAGTGGACATGAGTTTGAGCAAGCTCTGGGAGTTGGTNATCCTGAAAATTCATTGGAAGGACTTATGCTGAAGCTCCAATACTTTGGCCACCTGTTGCCAAGAACTGACTCACTGGAAAAGACCCTGATGCTGGGCAAGACTGAATGCAAGAGGAGAAGGGGACGACAACAGAGGATGAGATGGTTGGGTGGCGTCACCGACTCAGTGGACATGAGTTTGAGCAAGCTCTGGGAGTTGGTGATGGACAGGGAGGCCTGGCGCACTGCAGTCCTTGGGGTCACAAAGAGTCAGACACGACTGAGTGACCGAACTGAACTGATACTCGTGTGATGAGCCCAATGATGGCCCTTCAGGATGTCCATGTCCTACTCCCCTGGGACATTCACATGCGGTACCTTGCACGGCCAAAGGGACTTTGCAGGTGTGATTCTATTAAAGAGTTTGAGAAGGAGAGATTGTCCTGGATTATCACGGTGGGCTCAGTGTAACCCCAAGGGTCCTTATACATAAAAGAGGAGGCAGGAGGGTCGGAGTCAGAGATTGGGAGGTGCTGTGCTGCTGGCTTTGAAGCCAGGGGACACAATCCCAGGAACGCAGGTGTCCTCTAGAAGCTGGAAAGGCAACGGAATGGAGTTTCCCCTGGAACCTTCAGAAGGAAGAATGTAGTCCTGTAGACACTTTGATTTTGGCCTGGTGAGACCTGTGTCAGACTTCTTACCTCCAGCACTGTCTGGTTTGAAGTCACTGAGTTTGTGATAATTTATTACAGCAGCAATAGGAGGCAGATACACTGCATAACTGCCATGCTAGGCAAGACAGAGGACATCTTCATCATTCTAGAAGGTTCACTTATGCCCCATTCCAGTCTCTGTCTATCTGTGCTGTGAGTTAACCATTGTTCTAATGATGACACCTTTCACGTTACATGTGCCTGAACTTCATATGATTAGAAGCTTAAAGCATCTGCTCTTTCATGTTCAAGGTCTTCCATTCAACACAGTGCTTCTGAGGTTTGTTCATGTTGCTGGGTGTATTGGATTGTGCTCCCTTTTGATTGCTGAGAAGTATTTCAGTGTACAGTCATACCATACTTGGTTCATCTGTTCTCCTGTGAACGGATGTTTGGATTGTTTCCGGGTTTTGGTAATGATGAAAAGCCTGCTGTGAACCTTCTGGAACAGATCCTTTGGTGGATGTGTACACAGACTCGTTTCTCTCGGGTAGAGTCCTGGTGATGGAGTTGCTGGCTCACAGCGGGGGATGGTCAGCTCAAGCAGAAATGCTGGGGCTGTGAAGCACAAGCGTGGCTCAGCCCGGCTGGCCACCTCGCTTGCCTGCAGTAGTTTCTGGGGTGCGCACGTGGTGTGGGAGGGTCTCCTCTGGTCCAGGGCAGGCGGCTTAGTGGCTCTCAGGTGGAGAACCTCAGCCAGCAAGTGTGTGCCCTGGCCCCGGGGATGATGGGTGTGCCTGTGCTTCTTGGGGCTTCCCAGGGGGAACTGGTGGTAAAGAACCTGTCTGCCAGTGCAGGAGACATAAGAGACATGGGTCCGATCTCTGGGTTGGGAATGATCCCCTGGAGGCGGGCATGGCAACCCCCTCCAGTGTTCTTGCCTGGAGAATCCCATGGACAGAGGAGCCTGGCGGGCTACAGTCCAAGGGGTCGCGAAGAGTCAGATAGGACTAAAGTGACTTAGCACACACACNGAGACATGGGTCCGATCTCTGGGTTGGGAATGATCCCCTGGAGGCGGGCATGGCAACCCCCTCCAGTGTTCTTGCCTGGAGAATCCCATGGACAGAGGAGCCTGGCGGGCTACAGTCCAAGGGGTCGCGAAGAGTCAGATAGGACTAAAGTGACTTAGCACACACACTCCTGCTCCGCACCCAGCTTGGGTCTGGCGTTTTCTCACAGGCCTTCTCTAGTGGTCTCCACACAGCCTGTGATGGGGAGTGGTCATTAGCCCAGGTTGCAGCTGTGGAAACTGAACTCAGGGCAGAGTCCCATCGGTGGCAGAGCTGGTGAGGGTGGAACCAGGTGTTCTTTTTCAGCCCAGCTAACTCTGTGACCTTGATCCCGTCTCCCACCCCGGAAGAGTAGCTCAAAGCTGTGCCTGGTTGGAGGGCAGCCACAAGGGTCAGCTACTCCTACGGGAAGGTTAGTGGGGTCTTTTCTGCCTGCACAGGGGTGCACAAGAGGGCCGGGGGGATGGCAGATGGCTTCCCAGATGGCAGACAACACAGCCCAGCTGGTGCAGGGGTTGTCTGGGAGCTGTCATGATGGGGGAGGCAGTGATGAGGGGCTAATGGAGCTGTCTGATTGGTTAAAGAGTTAGGTCTGATACGAAGGGCAGAGGAGAGCCACGGCAGGTGCCTGAGGCTGGGGTAACCTGGTGAGATTGGTGGTTGTGATGCAGTGCGGGGCGGGGGCAGCCTGGAGGCAGGGTGCAAGTCCTCTGGGAAGCTCTCCACCCCTGTGTCATTGCTTGTGCTCTTCCTTCTGCCTAGAGCTCCCTCCCCGCATCTCGTTCATTCAGCAAATTTGCCCCTCAAGAGGCCAGTTGAAACTCACCATACTGGGCCTGCTCCCTCTGACCTCAGTCCCCCATGGCACTCCCCATGGTGTCTAATAAAGAGTTCATGAGCAAGATAGAAGTTTCCAGTGTTCTTAATTATAGCATTTAAATGGAAATCACTTGCTCTGTGGTGGCCTGAGAACTCAGAGTCGGATCCTAACACATTAAATACTCCTGTGATGTGTAACCGCTGGACAAGACGAATGGCAGCCCAGTGGCGGGCAGGGGAGGGTGTGAGCAGGAACACAGGGGCTGGGGCCCTTGTCTGCTCTGCTGATGGACTTGCCAGGATGCTGAAGTGATGCTCTGTGGCCCCTGCTGCACGGTTAATCTCTGGAAGTCTTCTCGTTCACTAGCTCAGACTGTTCCCAGACTTGTGTCCACACCTTGGGGATCTTCCTGGATTAGGTCTGTGGAGAGAGAGGAGCAGGGAGACAAGGCGGGGGGAACGGGCAGTGTGGATGTCCCCATGACCAGCTGCCGCTTTCCCAGCCCCAGGCATTCCTGTGGGCCCCTCCTGGACGTCACTGCCCTGTGCTCAGACATTCCAGCTCACTGGGCGGGGATGTGCATGATGTGGGAGGCAGGCAGGTCACTCTGCATCTGGACCATTCTGCTCTGAAGAGGAGGTGGCTGCTGATTAACTGAGTTCCAGACAGAGCTGTTAAAGATAACGATGAAGTCTGAAGCCGTCACGGCGTACGGTTAGACTTAATGCAGTGAGCAGATCTGGGTGCCGGGAGGGACAGAGCCTTGGTGCAGAAGCAATGGAAAACCAAGAAACACCTCTCTGGGCTTATGGAGGGTGGGATGGTGGGCAGCTGGCCATCCATAGGTGGCAGCCAGGGTGCAAAGACCCATTCCTTAGCCCTCGGTTCTTGCTTGTCCAGGAGCTAGAGATTGGAACAAGGGATCCTGGGAAGCCACGTGTCCCGAATACCAGGCGTGCACTAGGGTGTGGGCGCCCGAGTTGGAGCTGAGTGTTTTGGCATCTGGGACCCTCTGTGTGGCCTCCTCATGGCCCCTAAACATAATATGTGTATTATTTCCTGGGATTCACATGGTTTTGATGCTTGCTGTCCCCTCCTCAGCTCAGGAGAGGGTTTGGAAGGACTCAGGTTTGCATTGCAGTGTGGTGAGGATGGGCGGGGGGCGGTACTGGGATTAGCAGGAGTTTCTGGTGTGTTTCCTCCTGCCCTGCTGTAGCAATTCACACCAGGAGTTTCATTGTTTTGTTTTCATTATAATTTGACTTGCTTTAAGTTCAGAGGAGAAAATGGATCAAAGTTCCGTGGTCAGCACCTGCTCGGTCTGGGACAGGAGCTGGCTCTGGTGTCTCGGTGGGGAGGCTCTGCCAGGTCATCATAGCTGCTCGGCCTTATGTGGGTCTTGGGGTGCTCTGGGGGACCCTCTGGGTCCTGGGGCTTAGGGTTGCTCCTGCTGTTCTGTGGAGTAGCCTGAGGAAGTAAGTAAGCCTCATTCTTGGGAAAAGTACCTAAGATGGTCTTTATGTTCTTTGGGGGAAGAATATACTCTTTGAGGCTTCACTGGTGACTCAGATGGTAAAGAATCTGCCTGCAGTGCAGGAGACCTGGGTTCGATCCCTGGGTCGGNTTGGAGGATAATTGTTTTACAATATTGTATTGGTTCCTGCGATATACATCAACATGAATCAGCCATAGGTATGCATATGTCCCCTCCTTCTTGAACCTCCTTCCCACCCCATTCACCTCCTCCAGATTGTCCCAGAGCACTGAGTTGAGCTCCCTGTGTTATATCCAACTTCCCATTAGCTACTTATTTTATATATGGTAATGTATACATCAATATTTCAATCTTACTCTCTCAGTTCGTCCCAGCCTGTCCTGTCCCTGCTCTGTCCACAAGTCCATTGTCTACGTCTGAGGCTCTATTCCTGCCTTGCGAATAGGTTTATCAGTACCACCTGTCTAGATTCCATATATACGCATTAATGCGTGACACTTGTTTTCCTCTTTCTGACTTGCTTCACTCTGCATAACAAGCTCCAGAGGAAAACTCAGATTTATTTTTATATTCACTAAACTAAAAAAGATGCACAATAGCCAAGTGACCTAAGTAATGGTAAATCATCTATGACTAATGTCAAAAAGACCTGAGGATTATTTTCTGGTGGTAGAAACTTTCCAGTCTCTTCCTCCTCCACTTAATTCTGTGGCTGATACTTCGCATTCTTGAAATAGTCTGTGTTTTTCTGATTCTGTGATGTGAAATCATCAAATCCCTCTATGTTACTGCCTTTCAGGGTACTTAGTGCTTGAAATGGAAGATGCTTTGAGGATCCGTTTAATCTAGTTGAAACAGCGGAGTAGGTATTTCTTAGAACTCCCAGATGCCTCGGTTCTGCCCTGGACCACACTTCTGGTAAAGCATTTTTTCTTTAATATGTTTTACTAGCCCCTATCCCTACCTTTACAGGTGGGCATCAGTTTTATTTTCATCCATTTCCTTTCTCTCTTCCAAACCTGCACTCTAAAATTCTCTATACTTGTCAGATTTTTAGCATTGCCTTTCTCTTCTGCTCGTGAAATGCCCAAGTCACTCCTTGTGTACTGAACTGGAATATCATGTAGGTGGGAGTCATCTCAGGGCAGATGTTATTATATAGGCTTTACAGAGAAGCATAAACAGGGTCACAATTAATGACAGTTGGTGTTTCTTACTGTAGATAATGGCCCAGGTTTAACTGGTAGCCAGAACACACAGCACGTACCTTATACATTAGACATTCCATGTTATCACCTCTCTCTTGCTGGTGCTGCTGCTGCTGCTAAGGCGCTTCAGTCGTGTCTGACTCTGTGCGACCCCATAGATGGCAGCCCACCAGGCTCCCCCATCCCTGGGATTCTCCAGGCAAGGACACTGGAGTGGGTTGCCAGTTCCTTTTCCAATGCATGAAAGTGAAAATGAAGTCGCTCAGTCGTGTCCGACTCTTAACAACCCCATGGACTACAGCCCACCAGGCTCCTCCATCCATGAGATTCTCCAGGCAAGAGTACTGGAGTGGGTACCAGTAGCTTAGATCTGCCAATTATCCATAGAACAACAGATAATATTCCATTGACCCTGTTGTGTTTTTTTTTAATCACCTATTAAGTGAAAGCTCTCAAGATTGGTTGGTACTGAAGCATAGGTAGCCAGTGGAAATTTGCTGTGTGCTGCAGGGAGCTCAAACCCAGTGTTCTGTGACAACCTAAAGAGGTGGGATGCGGTGGGAGGTGGGAGGGAGGTTCAAGAGGGAGGAGACATACCTATGGCTGATTCATGTTGATACATGGCAGAAATCCACATAACATTGTAAAGCAATTATCCTCAAATTAAAAAGAAATACTTTAAAAAAAAAAAAGTTTGGTTGAGATTATTAGTACACCAGAAAACTTAACACATCCCTCAAGGGCTGAAGTAGTCATTTCCATATTCTTTTCCCTAAGAATCTTTGAGTACCGCTTTGACATCTTAAATAATTAAATAAAGAAATATTAGCTTGAAAACAAAGTCGTCACTGCAGACTCTATATTCCTGTGGTGGATCGATGCACATAAACTGGTGAATTATCATTGATTTGGGATCTATAGAGCTACAGATATGGGCGTGCTTCATATGCAAATATCTATAAAGATCTTACTCCTCCATATTCTCCATGCAAATCAGTTTTAAATCATCACACAATGTAGTTGCATTTTAATTTCTAATGGAGAACAGCCGTGAAGTTCAATTGCCTCTAGGCCTGGCTGAGCGATCATGTCAAATGATTTATTTCCACTGAACCAGAGGCAGGGTGGGAGGGAGATAGAAGGAGGTACTGGGAGAACCAAAAAAATCTTTGATTCTTGTCCTCACATATCCCAGAGTCCTCCTGGGGCCCAAGGCATGTGTTCTGGGTGTGGCCCAACACATGTTCTTTTACAAGTCAGTGGGCCATGCTCTGAGAAGGGCTGAGTGATGGGATAATTAGAACCAAGCAGTCAGCGGGGTGGATAGTTTGTCTGCTGATAATAGCTTGTTTGCTAATTGCCAACACCAGATTTTCTGGGCAATTAGACATTTGGTTTCCTCCAAGACCTTCTGTGCAAATGTGGACACATGGCCCCAGGCCTTCCAGGTAGCAGGTGGAGAGAGGGTGGCTCCCGGTACAGGATGGCATCTCTCTGATGCCACCTGCCCCAGGGGTGGTGGGGGCAGGGCAGACTTCTCACTAGTAGAGATGCTGAACTTCCCCTGCTTTTATGGAAGGAGGTACCCTGTGCTGAGTGATGAGCAAAGAAGCTGAAGTTCGTGGGCTGGTCCAGGAGCCAGGCTTATGTCTCCATTTTCAAGAGCATTGAGCCAGGATGCTAGTAGAACCTGAAACTACTTCCTCTCTCAGAGGAGCAAGTTGATTTTTTTAAAATAATGTTTTTATTGTGGTAAAGTATATATAACATAAAATTTTCCATTTTAACCATTTGAAGGTGTGCAAATCAGGGCATCAATACATTCACAATGCTGTGTAACCATTACTACTCTTTCTAAAACTTTTTCATCATCCAAAATGGAAATTTTGTATTCCCCATCCATCTTTGCTCCCTCAGCCCCTGACTACCTCTAATCTACTGTCTGTCTCTATTAATTTGCCTATTCTGTTTTCGTATTGGCTATCTACATTTCATTTGCCTGTTCTGAATATGAGGTGATATTTGTCCTTTTGTGTCCAGCTTATTTCACTTAGCATAATTGTTTCTGGTTCATCCACGGTGTATCATCTATAATTTCATTCCTTTTTACAGCCAAATAATAATCCATTGAATGGATGTACCGTCTTTTTGTTATCCATTTATCTGTTGATGTATACTTGGGTGGTTTTCACTTTTTGGTTTTTGTAAATAATCCTGCAGTGAACATGCACGTACAAGCATCCTTGTTTTCACTTCTTTTGGGTAGATACTCAGGAGTGGAATTCCTAGGAAAGGAATTGGGTCTATGGTAAGACTATATCTCACATTTTAAGAAACTACCAAACTGTTTATCATAGCAGCTGTACCATTTTGCATTCCCACAAGATATATACAGGGGGTTTCAATATTTCCACATCCTTGCCAGCATTTGCTATTTACTTAAAAAAAAAAAAATTGTAGCCATGCTAGTGAGTGTGAAGCAGTATCTCATTGTGGTTTTGATTTCCCTCTTGACTAATGAGTGCATTTCTCTAATGACTAATGAGTTAAGCATCTTTCACGTGCTTATCTACCATTAGCATATCTTCTCTGGAGAAATGTCTGTTTAAGTCCTTTCCCCCACAGGTTGATTTTTGGTCTCTGTACTTAACTTGCTTCTGCGCCTTTCTCCCAAAGGTTGGAACTGAGCCTCATCAGGAGAGGAAACAGATGCCTGCAGAGTGGGGAGGTGGCTGTGCAGATTCGAGGCTTTGCATTCCCTCGTTCATGATTCCTTTTATTCCCTCAACTCGTTTGGCACCCACTGTAATGATGCTGTTTGAGTTCTCACCAAGCAGGAAAAGAGATCAGTAAGCGCGTGGGATTAACCAAAGTGATTTGGCAGCAGACGCAGATGGAGCCACTCCTGGTGCCTCCCCAGAAGCAGACAGGTCTTTCTCAGATATCTCATAGACTCTGGGCTTCCTTGACCACATATTGTTGTAGCAAATTACTCATTTTTTTCCCAGCAGGTAGTTAGTCTATATACTGAATGGAGCAGTATTTGCAGAACTCCTTGGATGGTACCTGGGACTTGTCGATGCCAAGAGCCTGGCCATCACCTTTCCAGGGGAACCCCACCATCCTTGATCTGCTGCCCTGAAGGATCCAAAGTCCACGGGATGGAGCTTCCAGCACTGACCAGGGCTGGGGAGGACCCCCCCTTGGGAACTCATCCCTGGGGGAGAGCCACGGGGCTCTGGCGGGGTTTCAGAAGTTGTCTGAGTAATTGGAAGAGCAGCAGGGGAATCGACCAAATGATGTTCAGGCTACCTCGCTCCTGGCTCTTCTCTCTTTTGACCTCTGTCTGTTGTGAGACCCTGACTGTGGGCCCAGGAATGCTAATCTTTCTTTCTGCTGTGGTTTTTCTTACTGAATGTCCAAACCCTTCAGCATTGCTGAAGCGAGCGAGTTCCCTGTTTTCTGGCAGGGCCTCATGCAGGAAGGAGGGAGGAGGTGATGCCTCTACAAAGCAAAGAAGTTCTGGAAGTCGAACCCCTGTCCTCTATTCTGGTGATTAGGGTTGTTAATCTTGGATGGGGTCCCATAACCCTTTGGAAACCTGAAGGCTGTGGATAACCTTCCAAGAAAATGAATGCAAAAATTGCACATTATCTCAGGGGGGCTACAGTCTTCCCTGGTCCATACACTGGTGCCTGGGTTAAGAATGGGCTCTACAGAGGGTAGGTTTAGGGACTGGGCAGCCTCTGTGCTAAGTGCTGAGAGATCGACTGCACTTAGTGAGAGGCTTGGTGGTCACTGGGAGAAGAGGAGCATCTCATTTGTTCAAGTTTTAAATACCAAATATGGGGCAACCAGATCAGATACCCTACCGTTCTGGGTAGAGTTCAGCCTGGCCCCACATTAGCTGGCTTTCCAAGGACGAGAACACTCCCTGCAGGAGCAAAGCCACACAGTCCACATTTCAGCTCTCCAGCTCAGCCTGCACCACCTCTAAGGATGTACTTGTCTTTCCTTTCAGAAACGGCCCCCACGTCTGCATATTCATCTCCGGCCCGGAGCCTGGGGGACACGGGAATAACACCTCTGTCCCCTTCCCACATTGTGGTAAGAAGCGTGTATGGGGGGCAGGGTAAGGAGGGGGGAATGTATGCGCTGATCACCTTTGCTTTCTGAGTCGGCTTTCCCTACTCTGGGTCAGAAAAGGCTTTCCGTGGTGTGACTGGTGTTTCTGCAGTCACTGGCCTGGGTGTGGATATCATGAGCAGGCAGAGGGGAGCAGCTCTGTAAAGATTCAGGTTCAGAGACTGCAGGGCACCCTCTTGGGAGGAGGCAGCCACATCTGACCGGTGGGCGAATCAGTGGAAAGCAGTGGTTTTTCCAGTGCAGTTAAGTGCTGTGGCCAAAAGCTGTGACTGTAGCTGCTTCTGTACCAGCTTGCCCGGGAGAGTAGACCTGGGCGGTGTTGGGGTGGCTGGCGGGGGTGTCGGGAGAGGGGAGCTGGAGACTGGGCGTTGGTTCCCACGCTGCCCCAGATGGACATTGTGGGGCAGCTGTTCAAGGCGCTTACATGTAGCCAACCAGAGAGAAGTNTGGCTGGCGGGGGTGTCGGGAGAGGGGAGCTGGAGACTGGGCGTTGGTTCCCACGCTGCCCCAGATGGACATTGTGGGGCAGCTGTTCAAGGCGCTTACATGTAGCCAACCAGAGAGAAGTACCTGGAGGCAAGGGCGGTTTTATACGAGCTGCTCAGACCTGCAAAGAAGACACTGCTGAGAACCTCAGAGCCACCACTAAGAGGGGCGCCAGCTTGTCCTGGTTTTCCCGGCACTGTCCTGGCTTCCATGGAAAGGCCTGCGTTCTAGAACTCCCTGGGGCTTGGGAAAACTGAGAGGCTTGGGCACCGAAGAGCCGGGTCCTCTGGTTTTCACACTCTATACCCCGAGAGTTCCCTGGAAAAGCTTCAGGGTCACCTAAGGGGATGGGGCGCAGTGTGACAAAAGGCCAGATAGGTGGGGCTGTCACCCCCTGCTCTAACCAATCAATACTCTTCAGATCCCAAGTTGATTGGTATAATTTGAAGTTCTGTGGGTGTTAATTGGAGGTCTACACTGCTTTAAAATTTTGGGGGGGAAATCTGGAATGACTTGACCTACTCACTTGACAGATGAGGAAAGGCTCTGGGCCCCAAGGGTCACATGGCTGACTGTGGCAGGGCTAGGCAGGGTTCCTGGTATGCTGAGCCCTACACCCCCGCCCCGCACACCCAGGCAGATGGAGGGGTCACCTGGCAGGTACACAGGGCACAGCTGAGCAGGGTCTGGAGGTCTGTGTAGGGCCTGGGGGAGGCCAGTGAGGGGAAGGGGAACCACTGGCTTCTGGTTCAAATGGAAGCGTTTCTGTAATTGGCCATGTTCTCGCATGGTTGATAAAGGATGTGGTGTGCATGGGTAGGCAGGTGACCTCCCCAGTGACCTGGCCTGGCCCTGCACTCAGGAGGACCCTCCATTTCTCCCTGAGTTGGTCGGGGGGTGGGCCGCGTGGACAGGAGGCAGGCGTGTCCTCTCCCCAAGACTCACCACGTGGCAGACTTGAACCAAACGTGGAATGTCCTTCTGTCTGCAGTGGGTGCACAGTGGGGCAGGGTGGAACCTTCCAGAAAGCTGGACTTAACTGCCCCCACCCACACCCTGTACCCTACTTGGTGTATCTGCAGAATGATGCCGACCCGAATGTCTCTGAGCAGCAGACGTTTCTCGTGGTGGTAGCCATCGACTTTGGGACCACGTCCAGCGGCTATGCCTACAGCTTCACCAAGGAGCCAGAATGCATCCACGTGATGAGGTGAGCATCAGAGGGGCAGGGGCTAGCGCCAGTCACTTGTCACTATGGAGACTTGGGGGAGGGCTCTGGGGGAGGGAGAGGGAATAATCCAATGAGCAGATGAATGGTACTTAGTAGGCAGGTCTTCTCCTGGATTCTGGCCCTGTTTGGCCTAATCTCACCATGCCACTTTGGGCAAGCCGCTTCTCATCTCTGGGCTCCAGGTTCCTGGTCTGTAAAGTCATTGGTTTAATTCTGACTTAGTTGGTTTGGGAAAGGGCCTAGAGAGTATGTTGGANCTGTTTGGCCTAATCTCACCATGCCACTTTGGGCAAGCCGCTTCTCATCTCTGGGCTCCAAGTTCCTGGTCTGTAAAGTCATTGGTTTAATTCTGACTTAGTTGGTTTGGGAAAGGGCCTAGAGAGTATGTTGGAAACTTCCAGCATGCCGCCTTGGCAAGAGGCACTGACTTACAGGATGTTTGTGATGGAGGAGATCCAGGTCTCTCTCTGTGTGACCTCAGGCAAAGGACTTCCCTGGTGGCTCAGACAGTAAAGTGTCTGCCTACAATGCGGGAGACCAGGGTTTGATCCCTGGGTCGGGAAGATCCTCTGAAGAAGGAAATGGCAACCCACTCCGGTAGTCTTGCCTGGGAAATCCCATGGATAGAGGAGTCTGATAGGCTATAGTCCATCGGGTCGCAAAAGGTAGGACATGACTGAGCGACTACACTTCACTTTCAGGCAATCGATGAACCTTCTAAAGCTCAGTTTCCTCATCTGTGAAATGGAGATAACGCAGTACCTGCTTCTCAGAGTGTGTGTGCAGATGTGGTGAGATTTCCTATCAAATGCTTTCGTATTGTTTAGTCACTAAGTCGTGTCCAACTCTTTGTGACCCCATGGACCGTAGGCTCTGTCCATGGGATTCTCCAGGCAAGAATACTGGAGTGGGTTGCCATTTCCTTCTCCAGGGGATCTTCCCAACCCAGGGATCAAACCTGCACTGCAGGCAGATTCTTTACCATCTGAGCCACCAGGGAAGCCCCCCTAAACTAGAATCAACATTTATCGGNAAGAATACTGGAGTGGGTTGCCATTTCCTTCTCCAGGGGATCTTCCCAACCCAGGGATCAAACCTGCACTGCAGGCAGATTCTTTACCATCTGAGCCACCAGGGAAGCCCCCCTAAACTAGAATCAACATTTATCGGCTTCTGTATTGTTGTTTTAAGAAATTTATCTCTAAATGGAGAGTCATACAGTGAAAACTGACAAAAGAGAAAGGAGCAGAAATAACTTTGAACTTGCTGGGGAGGAATTCTTACAAAGCCTTCACAGAGTTCAGGGTCTCTAGGGGTGTTATCTTAGTAATTGTAGAGATTTTGGAGAAAGGTTCTACCTGAATTTTATTTCAGTCAGAACATATTAATATCACCTTGATCCAGACTGACAGAATTGTGAATGAGAAAATTTAATTTTTTATATTTAAATAGGAATGAAGAATTGAACATTTGAAGGGCAAAAAGTCTGGAATTCCATTACCTACTGAAAATGTCAGTGTTCATAGTCCTGGAAAACCTATTTCTGAAAGGTTGTGTGTGGAATGCATCCCTGGTCCAGGCACCGGTGTCGGCCTGGGATGGTGATCATCTCTGCATCTCAGCGGGATCACCATGGGGCCTTGTCTCCCTGGGTGGATGGGGCTTGACTGGGAAACTGGCCAGGGATGACTCCGGCCCCATCTGCGGGGCAGGTCCAGGTGAAGGTTGGCTCTCCATCCGGACTGTGATGGCGGCGGCAGGTGTGAGCCCAGCCAGGAGAGCGGCCACCTCCCCCAGAGGGCAGGCTGGGGAGAAAGATGTTCTTCCCCTAGTGCATCCCCCAGAGGCCGCTTGTAGGGGTCGCGTGGCAAGACGAGCCACCTGCTGAGCCAGAACCTGGTAGAGGAGACAGCATCCTGTCCCCTGGCAGCCAGGGCTTCGCTGCTGTGGCCCCAGAGAAGGGAGAAGCGTCCAGCCACCTGTCTTCTCCACTCTCTTTACTTTTCTCCTTCTTTCTGTCTGCGAGGAGGATGGAGGCTTTTCTGGAGCTCAACCTATCCGCTGCTTGCTCCATCACATTTCCCATCAGTTCCTGGATCTAATCCCATCGCATCCTCCAGTCTGTACTCACCCCTCCTGGCTTCTGGCTCCTCTTCAGCACACAGACATGCAGGATATGGTACCTTCCCTCCACCAGAGCTGTTCTGATGAGAGCCGATCCGATCAGCACTCTCATCCACCTGCCACTGTGACTGTCACCCAGGATGGGGGCGCCCGGGTCTGTTTCTTGCCTGAATCTCTTCCTGGCTTGCACCTTCAAGCCCCTCCTGGGAGTTCAATGCCAGCCCTTTCAAATAAAGCCCTCCATGTTTCCTCCTGCCTACTTCTTGGCCAGGACTGCTGGCATCTGTGAGGGGCACTCTCTCCTCCAGACTCCCCAGCTTGAAACCTGTGGGGGACCCTGGCGCCTGCTCACCAGTGAGTCCATTTGGCTTGGTTCTCCTTCTGGATGGCTCCTCCCCATCATCCCCTCTCTGTCTTTCCAGGACTCTCTATCCTTGTATGAGCTCCCTCACCTTGAGACCTCGGCTCTGTTCTCAGCCTCCTGGCTTTCAGTCTCCCTCCCTTTAGTCCAGTTTGCTTTGGGTCAACAACAGCTCTGATTCTGTCCTGCCTCTGCTCCAAAACTTTTAGTGGCTCCCTATTACTCACTGATTAAATCTCTCACTCTTCAGGGTCCTCACCACCTTTCCAGTCACATTTTCCCCACCTGAGCATAATCACTCTCCTCATTTATACTCTTTCTCCAACCCACACAGTCACCCGGCATTCTCCATACATGCCCTGTGCTTGCCCCTCTCTGAACAGCCTGCAGTCTGTCCCTCTTTCAACATCCAGCTGTCTGTCCATCCCTCACGTCTCTCCTGAACCCTGCATTCTTTCCAAGGCCCCCATCCCTCTGCCTCCTTTGACCTCTCTGGGGTATCTCCCCGAACCCTTCATCTCCATCTGATGAGGCAGGTATTTATGTGTGTGTTTCTCTCCTGCCTGTTTCAAAGAGAATCCATCTGCTATGAGGACACCTGTAGCAGCCACTGTGAGCACCCACATCTGTGCCAGCCCTGCACACAGTAGGTGCTAACATCCATGCAAGAAGGCCCATAACCTCTGCCTTTCCTTGGCGGCAGGCGATGGGAGGGAGGCGACCCTGGAGTGTCCAACCAGAAGACTCCGACCACCATCCTGTTGACTCCAGAGAGGAAGTTCCACAGTTTCGGGTATGCCGCCAGGGACTTTTACCACGACCTGGACCCCAACGAGGCCAAGCAGTGGCTGTACCTGGAGAAGTTTAAGATGAAGCTGCACACAACTGGGGTAAGCCAGCCCCTCCCGGGCCCCACGTGCCCGTGAACCGAGGTTCCTCCAGCCCTCCCGACCCTTGGGGGCCCTCAGGTTTCTCCCGAGCAGAAACGAACATCCACTCACCTGATTCTAGAAACAGCCTGGAGCATGCCATGCTTTGGATCACACGGTACATTTTCAGATGCACACATTGACAGGGAGATATTCAGAATATTTAGCAACTTGTTTGCTTTGGAAATCAACCTGTCAGAGAGACACTGGCTGGATGGAGCACAGGCAAAGGGGGCTGCGGGGGCCCCTGCTGTTTTGGGAGATCCCCCTTCAGTTGCTGGATTATGGGAAATCAAGGGGTCCTGAAGGAAGGACTCGGGTTTAGGGGCTCCGGGTAGTGGCTGTTAATGAACCAGTTTGGAAGTAACAAAACAGCTAGCTCCCCTCTGTGTGGGGAAGGAGGTAGCTCAGGAAATCAAGCCTCTCCCCAGTAATCGGAGGTTCAGTGCCTGAAGCAGTTTTGCTCCCTACTTTCCAGGGTTCAGTAAGATGGCCAAGTCGATTAGGACCCTCCCCTGAGCTTCATCAAAATGTTGGTCCATAGGATACAGTTTTTTCAGTTTAAGCATCTTATCCCTTAAATTTTCCTTAACATGCACAGTTAGAGATGCAGGATGCCGATAGTGTTTAGGACCACAGACCCTGAAGCCAGATGGTCTGGGTTTAAATCCCGCCTCTGCCACCTCCACTTTTGCTATACTTAATCCAAGTCACTGAGCCTCTCCTGCCTTGCTTTACCTTATCTGTGAAATGGAGGCACTCCTTGTGCTTTTCTTACGGGGATGTAAGGATTAAAGGAATCAAAATACACAAAGCCCTTAGAACCAGGCCAGTCCTTAGCAAGTTAAAGTCAATTGCTACCTTCTGTTAGTATCGCTTTTATCTGTCTACTGTTAAGAGTTTGCAGTTGACAAAACAGATGTGACTGGGAGATCCTGCAGCCAGCACTCGGCCTTCCAGGGCCCTGTGCTTGTCCACGTGGTCGTCTCTCTCTCAAGCAGACCAACATCTGCTCGGAAAGCATCCTTCCTGTTTCACCTGATGGGATTCGGTGCCTTATAGCAGTCTCCTACAAGTGGAAGCCCAGAATTTCTTCAGTTTGAAATTTTCAGTTCCAAGCCCATGTCTTCCTGGTGGCTGGAAGCAGCTTGGGAGCCACCATCCCAAAGCTGGGGTGTCTTTGCTTAACCCCAGGTGTTTGAGTAGCGAGCTTGTGCAGATAGATTGCGATGATGCTCAGGTCCCACAGGGCCAGTTTAGCACTTGATACTCCTTCATGCTCCAAAGGCAAAGGCTAATTACCCAACCTGGATCAATCCAGAGGTCACACTGATTTTTTTCCCCCCAGTGGTAATAAGTCTGCTGGTTCCAGGAGACGTAAGGGCTTCCTCTGATGTTTGCTCTGCCCATTCCCACTCCCTGGGGACTATTTTCATCATTTTTTAATGACCTCAGTCCATCTGGCATCTCATGGAGCATCTTCCACCCGAGGACCACACGCAGCAGCTGTTGTGGCTTCTGGCAGGGGAAGAAGGCGGTGACGCTGGGCTCCCAGTGGATTAGACAGCACAAACCTTAAAATAGGAGCCCTTCTATTTTTGTGACTTGGTTGGCAGCTCATCAGGTAGTGAAAGCTTCATGCCTGTTTAGTGCCATGCACATCAGCGAGTTGGCATGATTATCTAGGCCTCGATTAGGAGGGCTCCCAAGGGTGACCATGTGTGTCCATGTGTGGAAATAGTATGTAAATTGCATCGGGAGTGGCGGCTGCTGCCTTTTCTTTCTTCCCCAGCTCTGTTGCTGCCCCAAGACCTCTGCTCCCAGAGGGTTGAAAAGAGGGAGGGAGGGAAGCAGTGGGAATGGGATTTGAGGGGGCAGCCAGGGCCTCCTACACAGTAAGGGGGCGATGCTGCCAGCCCTGTCCCAGGGGCATGCCATCCTAGTCTGTGGGAAATACAAACAAGGTTCACTGGGATTCCTGGATCTCCGAGTGGCAGTGCCTAGAGCCAGAAGGGAGGCTTTCTTCTTCCTATCTCGCTTCATTCTCCCCTCCAGGACCTCACCATGGATACAGACCTGACAGCAGCTAACGGCAAGAAAGTGAAAGCCCTTGAAATCTTTGCTTACGCCCTGCAGTACTTTAAGGAACAAGCACTGAAGGTAGGCACATACCAGAGCCTCTACTGGGGAGGGGCACCTCCTGCTGGACAGTTTCTGGGGAGAGAATGTGGGCTTCGTATTCAGAAAGCGGGATACCCCCACGTGCGCTGCTGGTGGGGAGGGGACATGGGGCAAGTGCTGTGGAGAACAGCCGGGCAGGTCCTCAAAAGGTTAAACACAGGGCCTTCCCTAGTGGCTCAGTGGTAAAGAATCTGCCTGCCAGTGCAGGAGACAGGGGTTCGATCCCTGGTCCGGGAAGATTCCACATGCCGCAGAGCAACTAAAACCCGTGTGTCACAGCTATTGAGCCTGTGCGCTAGAGCCTGAGAGCTGAAACTGCTGAAGCCCACACATCCGAGAGCCCATGATCCACAACAGGAGAGGCCACCGCAGTGAGAAGCCCACACACCACAAGAGAGTAGCCCCTGCTCCCTGCAAGGAGCAAGAAAACCATGCAGCAAGGAAGACCCAGCACAGCCGAAAAATAACTAACTAACTAAAAAAAAAGGTTAAACACAGAGTGAGCTGGAGGCTCCAACCCTAGGTGTGTACCAAGAGAAAAGAAAACATATATTCACATAAAAACCTGTGCATGAATGTTCACAGAAGCACTGTTCATAATAACCAAAAAGGCAGAAACCACCGACGTGTCCATCCATGGATGAATGGGTAACTAAATGGGATCCACCTGTACACTGGAGTATTATTCAGCCTTAAAAAGGAATGAAGTACTGATATATGCCGTGACACAGATGAAACCTTGACAACATGATGCTAAGGGGAAGAAGCCAGATACAAAAGGCCACTTCGTGTAGGATTCCATTTGTAGGAAATGCCCCAAAGAGGCAAATCCATGGACAGAAAGTAGATGATGAATCCATTGCCAGAGGCAGGGGCGGCCGGGGTGGGGNTGGGAGTGAGAAGTGATGCCAAGGGTATGGGTTTCTTTGGGGGGATGATGAAGTTAGATGGTGGGAATGTCACAACACCTTGTGAACATACTAACACCCACTGAACTGTACACTTTAAAGGTGAGTCTAATGGCATGTGAATTATATCTCAGTAAAACAAACGAAAGAAAGAAAGATAGGAGACCCACGTCGCAACTGTGTGATCCTTGGCAAGGCTCAACCTCTCTGATACCCACGTACCTAACATGAAGAGGGAGGCAGGCAACTTCCCTGGGGGTCGTTTGATAATAAATGAAAGATCGAATGTTAAATGCCTCCTTAAGAAGGAGTAAACACTTGGCAAATAGCTGCTGCTGTCTCTCTCCATGGCTCACACCCCAGACCCGGTGGAAGAAGCTGACCCAGTGAATAAGCCCCCCTTGTTTGGCCCTTTGCAAAGGTTTGTTCAGTGATGGCTCAGAATGAAGAAAACGGCTAGTTTCCCAGGGGAATATAACGGTCTGCTCAGAGTCCCTCCCATGGGCATGGTGACGAGAGGGTGTAGATAAGGGGATTACAAAGCCTTGTACTGAGCTCTGTCTCAAAAGAACTGGGAACCTCAGAAGCATTTGGTGTTACGGGATCACTAGAAGGAATTTGGGGCTTCCTAGGTGGCTCAGTGGTAAAGAATCCACCTGCTAAAGTAGGAGTCGTGAGTTCGACCTCTTAGTCGGGAAGATCCCCTGGAGAAGGAAATGGCAACCCACTCCAGTCTTTCATGAAGAATCCCGTGGACAGAGGAGCTACAGTCCATGGGGTGGCAAGAGAGTCCGACACGACCTAGTGACTAAAATAACAAACAAACAGAAGAAATTTAGTGAATTCTTGAAATAGAATAGACTTCTAGAGATAGGACTGCGTACGTGCATGCTAAGTCACTTCAGTTGTGTCCCCAACCTTATGGACCGTAGCCAGCCAGGCTCCTCTGTCCATGGGATTCTTCAGGCAAAAATTCTGGAGTGGATCTCCATGCCCTTCTCCAGGGGATCTTCCAGACCCAGGGATGCTGCTAAGTCGCTTCAGGAGCCAAAGAAATGAGAATGTGACACTGCTTTCCTACATTCAAGTACCTTTTGCTTTGAGTACATCGTGTGGGCCAGGTCCTGGGTGAGTTCTGGCTGTGTGGAAACAAACTGCAGTGGAGTATGCAGTCGATTGGTGGGTGTCGGGGATTCAGTGAAGGCAGAGATTCTACCCAACCACAGCAGCAGGGAATCCCCCTGGCAGAGAGGGGTGGGGGGCTTCTGCCACGCAGCAGCTGGCAGGGCAGGTGTTTCACCTGGTGGAACGGCCCAGGAACAGCTCAGGGGAAAGAAAGCATAGCCAACTGCTGGGGGAGCAGGCGGTTTGGAGCAGGCGAAGGGCAAAGCTGCAGAGAGAGCGGGAACAGTGAGCGGGGGACGAGATTGTGCAGAGTCTCGAATGCCAGCAGAAGGAATACTTCCTGGGTCGTGGGAGCCCTCACGGGGCTTCTCTCAGGGCAGTGAGTGGCCTCGAGGGTAGTATTAGAGAAGGGGAGACCACTGTGGTCCTCAGGGTCCGCAGCGGGAGAGGAGTGACCTGCGGGCAGCTCTCTCAGATGCTGACGCAGGCCCGAGGGCTGAGGGCGAGGCTGACAGGCCACCTGCGGGCCCATCTGAGGATCGTGAAAACCGAGGAGATAAACGGATGTGATGGAGGGAGGGAGTGGTTCATTCTATGAAAGGGGGTGGGGAGAGGACTCTAGGGAAGGGAGTGGGAGGGAGACAGAGATGGGTTCACTTCAGGAAGCAGGTAGCGACCAGTCAGAGACAGGAGCAGGGAGGCCAGTGGGGACCCATAGAAAGGGAGCTGCCGTGGGTCCAGTTGAGTTCAGCCGCCCAGTCGTGTCCGACTCTCCGTGACCCCAGGGACTGCAGCACGCCAGGCCTCCCTGTCCACCTCCAACTCCCAGAGTTTACTCAAACTCATGTCCATTGAGTCGGTGATGCCATCCAACCATCTCATCCTCTGTTGTCCCCTTCTCCTCCTGCCCTCAATCTTTCCCAGCCTCAGGGTCTTTTCCAATGAGTCAGCTCTTCACATCAGGTGGCCAAAGTATTAAGAGTTCCAGCTTCCGCATCAGTTCTTCCAATGAATATTCAGGACTGATTTCCTTTAGGATGGACTGGTTGGATCTCCTTGCAGTCNGGACTGCAGCACGCCAGGCCTCCCTGTCCACCTCCAACTCCCAGAGTTTACTCAGACTCATGTCCATTGAGTCGGTGATGCCATCCAACCATCTCATCCTCTGTTGTCCCCTTCTCCTCCTGCCCTCAATCTTTCCCAGCCTCAGGGTCTTTTCCAATGAGTCAGCTCTTCACATCAGGTGGCCAAAGTATTAAGAGTTCCAGCTTCCGCATCAGTTCTTCCAATGAATATTCAGGACTGATTTCCTTTAGGATGGACTGGTTGGATCTCCTTGCAGTCCAAGCAAGGGACTCTCAGAGTCTTCTCCAGCACCACATTTCAAAAGCAACAATTCTTCGGCGCTCAGCTTTCTTTATAGTCCAGCTCTCATATCCATACCTGACTACTGGAAAAACCATAGCTTTGACTAGATGGACCTTTGTTGGCAAAGTAATGTCTCTGCTTTTTAATATGCTGTCTAGGTTGGTCATAACTTTTCTTCCAAGGAGCCAGCGTCTTTTAATTTCATGGCTGCAGTGAGAGGGAGCCGCTGTGGGTCCAAGAAGGCCTCAAAGCAGGGGAGGAGGTGGCCCTCTGTGGGCCTGAAGAGAGGGATTCCAGAGGGACTGACTGAGTGCCCAGAGGAAGATGCAGGCATGAAAGGAGGCCGGTGGGGGCAGGGTGTCTTCGGATTAAGACGAGGAGACATGGGAACTCAGGGAGAACGTAGGACTTGAGAAAGTCTGTGACTCTGGAGTGTGTTTGTTTCAGGTTGGCCATGACGTGAAGACAGGCCTGAGCAGCCCATCTTTCAGGGGAGGGAGGGATGGGATGGGGCAGAGGTCATCAGACACAATATGGGTGAATGAGGGGTGGTTGTGTACCTGTTGGCTCAGCCAGAGCCTTCAGGAACTTTCTCCCAGCAGGGAACACGTTGTGAAGAAAAGTCTGAGGAGATGTATAGGAACTGGGTCCTTCACAAGAGGCTGGCTGGTGTTCAAAGGGCAGGTGGATTCAGAGCAGCAGACTGCTGCATGTTGGACCTGAATAAGTTCGAGTAGATTTTCTCAGAAATCACATCCCTGGAGCGGTCTTGTTGTTCACGAGGGACAGTCAGTGAAAGTGCCGTGACAGGAAATGTTCAGTCAATGCCAGCTTCCTTCCCTTCCAAGCCGGTCTCCACCCTCTGGTGAACAAACAGCCCAACCAGACAACTTTCCATATGGCTAGGAAAGCCCGTCACTCATCTTTGGGCCTTTTCCTGTTTAAAGAGTTTAAAATAGGCTGGATGGTTAATATAGGCGTCACCCTTAGCATCCCTCTCAACCCATTACAGTCTCACCTACTTTTACAGCCCAATGCAGACCTACAGAGAAATCAGTTCAGTTCAATTCAGTTGCTCAGTCATGTCTGACTGTTTGCGACCCCAAAGAGTCTGGACTGCAGCCAGCCAGGCTTCCCTGTCCATCACCAACTCCTAGAGCTTGCTCAAACTCATGTCCATCGAGTTGGTAATGCCATCCAACTGTCTCATCCTCTGTCATCGCCTTCTCCCACCTTCAATCTTTCCCAGCATCAGGGTCTTTTCCAAGGAGTCAGTTCTTCACATCAGGTGGCCAAAGTATTGGAGCTTCAGCATCAAACCTTCCAATGAATGTTCAGGACCGATTTCCTTTAGGGTTGGCTGGTTTGANCCTACCTTCAATCTTTCCCAGCATCAGGGTCTTTTCCAAGGAGTCAGTTCTTCACATCAGGTGGCCAAAGTATTGGAGCTTCAGCATCAAACCTTCCAATGAATGTTCAGGACCGATTTCCTTTAGGGTTGGCTGGTTTGATCTCCTTGGGTCCAGGATTGTCATCTTGACCTCCTGTTAGAAAGTAAAAGTCACTGTCATGTCTGACTCTTTGCAACCCCATGGACTATACAGTCCATGGAGTTCTCCAGACCAGAATACTGGAGTGGGCAGCCATTCCCTTCTCTAGGGGATCCTCCCAACCCAAAGATCAAACCCAGGTCTCCCACACTGCAGGTGGATTCTTTACCAGCTGAGCCACCAGGGAAGCCCTCAGGGAAATAAAACATGATCAAAAAAATAAACACAAAAATAGACACAAACAGAAGATGACTGTTTTACCAGCAATCCTACTCCTGGACATACCAGAAAAGATGAAAATATACATGCAAATTTAAAAAGATACATGCACCCCAAGGTTCATAGGATCATTATTTATTATACAGTAACAAAGACATGGAAGTAACCTAAATGTCCATTGACTAGATGAATAGGTAAAGAAGATGTGGTACAAATATACAATGGAATATTACTCAGCCATTAAAAAGAATGAAATAATGTCATTTGCAGCAACGTGGTTGGACCTAGAGATTGTTGTATTAGTGAAGTAAGTCAAAGACAAATACCATATATCACACGTGTAGAATCTCAAAAAATGATACAAATGAGTAGATCCACAGACATAGAAAACATGCTTATGGTTACCAAGGGAGAAAGGGGTGGGGAGGGATAAATTGGGAGTTTGGGATTAATAGACCCTGTGCTGTGCTGTGCTTAGTCGCTCAGTTGTGTCTGACTCTTTGCAGCCCTGTGGACTGTAGCCCGCCAGGCCCCTCTGTCCATGGGGATTCTCCAGGCAAGAATACCAGAGTGGGTTGCCACGCCCTCCTCCAGGGGATCTTCTCAATCCAGGGATCAAACTCAAGTCTCCCATATTGCAGGAGGATTCTTTACTATCTGAGCCACCAGGGACGCCCAAGAATACTGGAGTGGGTAGCCTAACCCTTTCCCAAGGGATCTTCCTGTCCCAGGAATCAAACTGGGGTATCCTGCATTGCAGGCAGATTCGTTACCAGCTGAGCCACCAGGGAAGCCCTTAACAGACACTACTATGTATCAAATGGAAAGAAACAGGACCTGTGTTAACACAGGGAACTGTATTTAGCATCTTATAACAACCTATAATGGAAAAGAATTTGAAGAAGTATATATATATCTACATAACAGATGTAGATATATATACATATATATGTATGTATATATTTCTGAGGTAGCTCAGTGGTGAAGAATCTACCAGCCAAGCTGGAGACATGGGTTCAATCCCTGGGTCAGGAAGATCCCCTGGAGAAGGAAATAGCAACCCACTCCAGTATTCTTGCTTGAGAAATCCCATGGACGGAGGAGCCTGGAGGGCTACAGTCCTTGACGTCGCAAGAGTCGGACATGACTTGGNGGTTCAATCCCTGGGTCAGGAAGATCCCCTGGAGAAGGAAATAGCAACCCACTCCAGTATTCTTGCTTGAGAAATCCCATGGACGGAGGAGCCTGGAGGGCTACAGTCCTTGACGTCGCAAGAGTCGGACATGACTTGGTGACTAAAACACCAGCACTGGGTTTGATTTCAGATTTGTCTGGGGACGTGGCAGCAGGAGGAGGGGCAGGTGGCGTGAGCACTGACCAGAGGTCTTCTTTTGCCTTCATGGGCCTGGTTGAGACTTCTGATGCTTCTACCCATCCTGTTTATCCAGGTGGGTCTCACTGATTTTTTTTTTAAGTATAGTTGATTTGCAACGTTATGCCAGTCTCTGCCGTACAGCAAAGTTATACACATATATTCATTAAAAATATATATATATTCTTTTCCATTATGGTTTATCCCAGGAGACTGGATATAGTTCCATGTGCTGTGCAGCAGGACCTTATTGTTTATCTAATACTGGAGTGGGTTACCATTTCCTTCTCCAGGGGATCTTCTCGACCCANATATTCATTAAAAATATATATATATTCTTTTCCATTATGGTTTATCCCAGGAGACTGGATATAGTTCCATGTGCTGTGCAGCAGGACCTTATTGTTTATCTAATACTGGAGTGGGTTACCATTTCCTTCTCCAGGGGATCTTCTCGACCCAGGGATCGAACCCGGGTCTCCCACATCGGAGGCAGACGCTTTAACCTCTGAGCCATCAGGGATGCCCATTCTAAATGTAATAGTTTACATCTACCAACCCTAAACTCCCAATCCATCCCTCGTCCTCTCCCTCTTCCCCTTGTCAACCATGAGTCTGATCTCTGTGTCTGTGAGCCTGTTTCTGTGTGTAGATAGGTTTTACGTTAACTGAAAGTCAAGGGCAGCACCATTCTTGCTAGGTCATGTTGCTCATACCCTTCCCAGCCTGCCAGGAACCACCCCCCTGTGATGTGCTGGGCTTGCAGTAAGGTGAGTGAGTGACAACTCTGATAACAAATGCCACCAGCTGCTAAACATTCCTGTAGGCCAGGCACTGTTCAGATCTGAGACCAAAAGTAACAATTTCGTTAAGACCTTTCTTGGCCTTTAGCACCAAGGTAGACCCGGGTCTGGGTGCAGAGTTTGGCTCTGCACCTTTCTAGCTGGTCATTCATCACAGAGATACTGAACACGTCTAGGCCTTAGTTTGCCATCTTTAGAAAAGGGGCCGTACCTACCTCTTCCAGACAGGATTCTCAAATGGGTTCATGGAGATGGGGTATGGAAGGAGCTCATCAGGACTGACATGGCAGAGGACGCTGTCAGGAAGTGGAGCTCTGAGAAAATGATCAATCCTTCCAACAATGATATGAGCTTACTATTGTCCCCATTGTGCAGATAAGGAAGCTGAGGCCTGAGAAGTGCTCACTTGCCCTAAATCACAGGACTGGGAAGTGACCAAAGGCCTCAGATCTGCCTGCCTCCACCTGCAGCCACATCCAGTGAATGAAGGAGCCGGTTAGCTCTGTTTGCTGAAAATTCAGACAACAGATTCTTGTTCCTGATGCTGGTTAGGTTCAGGGGGCCGCAGAAGAGACAGCCCAGAAGTTTGTGGCCAAGAAACCTGGATTTTCGGCGAAGCCGCGAGAGGACCAGTTCTGCCCACTTGACCTGCTGCATTTTCTCTGGCTTCAGGAGCTGAGCGACCAGGCGGGTTCGGAGTTCGAGAACTCTGATGTCAGATGGGTCATCACCGTGCCCGCCATCTGGAAGCAGCCGGCCAAGCAGTTCATGAGACAAGCTGCCTACCAGGTGAGTGGGGGGCTGGGGGCAGGGGGGGTCCCAAGGTGCACACGGTGGTGGCCGTCACCCCACTCAGCTGTCCCCCAGCATTCACAGGCCTCCTCAGGGGTCAGCAAGAGGTCGGCCACAGCCAGGAGGTCAGGAGCCTTCTCATTCCTCAGCTTCCTCCCTGGTGAGGATAAGGGGTCTGATGGGAAAGGGGAGGGGCTGGCCTCGGTTTTCTTTCTGGCTTCATTCATTTCCAGGTCTTGGTGTCAAGGCCTGTCTCTCTGAGGTCAAGGGCTGCCTCTCTGAGTGGGTAGCGGGGGAGTGTAGGGAGAAGCCCCTTACACTGAGGAGGTCTAGGGGGATGCCAGGCCATGGGGCAGCGGGGGTGGTGTCCTTTGGGCTTTGGCACCTTGGGCAGTAGGAGCACCAGCAGCGCCAACGGCAAGCCCATCCTTCATGGGTGCTGGAGGGCATCACTGGGGCCACAAACCCTCGTGGCCTCCACTCCTCACTCTTGCAGACAACTTGTGCCATGGAGGGGCTCCCATGAGGGGCTGACTTCATGGCGGGAGTGGCCGGCCATACTGACCTGCTATTATGATCCTGGGACAGAATGGGATCCTTTTGTGCTTGGTCTCCTGGGTTAATAAATGAGTGCTCACCCTGGGAGTCAGCTTCCAGAACCTTCCACCTGAGCAGGCTGGGGAACATCGCACATGTCTTCTGCCATGCCTCCTGGAATGAGCTGCCCTTCCCAGGAGACACACCTCTAACGCTGGGTGTGTGGCCACAGACTCAAAGGACCTTTTCTTTCAAAAACCTCAACTGAGTCCACCCTGAGCACTAACCCTGGAGAAGGAAATGGCAACCCTCTCCAGTACTCTTGCCTGGAAAATCACACGGACTTCCCTGCTGGCTCAGACAGTAAAGCGTCTGCCTACAAGGCGGGAGACCCGGGTTCTATTCCTGGGTCAGGAAGATCTCCTGGAGAAGGAAATGGCAACCCACTCCAGTACTCTTGCCTGGAAAATCATGTGGACAGAGGAGCCTGGTAGGCTACAGTCCATGGGGTTTGAAAGAGTCGGACACGACTGAGTGACGAACACACACGNTTCCTGGGTCAGGAAGATCTCCTGGAGAAGGAAATGGCAACCCACTCCAGTACTCTTGCCTGGAAAATCATGTGGACAGAGGAGCCTGGTAGGCTACAGTCCATGGGGTTTGAAAGAGTCGGACACGACTGAGTGACGAACACACACGCATACTGAGCACCAGTCCGATGGCCCTGGGCACCTTAACTTGTCCTCCATGCCTGGGGCTTTACCCCAGGCGGCTTTGCTCCAGTTCAGAGAAGGACAGTGTCCCCTCCTCACCCCACCCCTGTTCCCCTCCTTCCCTCCACTGCCCCAGCCTGTCTCCTCTGCTCTCCCCTTCCTCTGTTCAGCGTGAGAATCTGGTTCAGTCTATGCATCTGCCAAAAATAGATTTGTTTTTATAGGGATGAGGAAAGCGGGTAGAAGTTCCAGAAACAGACAACTTCTTTAAATAGGAAGAGATTCAAGTGCAGTTTCACTGCCCATGGGAGTCCTGGGCATCAGGGAGCTCTTCCTAGGTATCAGCCCTCAGGCAGAGTCCAAGGATCCAGAGACGGGACCCGAGGACCCGGGTGTCTGCTGAGACACTGTCCAGGGGCCTGAGTTTTCCCAGGAAGGATCCTCAAGATTCATCGTTTGGACTTTTTTCATTTTCCAGCCCTCAGGAAGACTTCAGTTACAAACATGAGACCTGGAAACGGGACAGTTCTTATATTTAGCCTGAAAAAGTAAGCGGTGCAGAGACTGGTAGATTCCCCAGGGCTGTGGAGTCCTGGGCCGGCCCCTGAAGGGCGGCCTCTCTGGGTGGGTAGCAGGGGAGGGCAGGGAAAGACCCGTCACACTGAGGAGGCCAAGTGGGGTGCCAGGCTGGGGTGGGTTGGATGTCCTCTGGGCTTTGGCACCTCGGGCAGTGGGAGGGCCCGCAGTTCCTGAGCAGGGCCCGGGTGACAAGCATGGATGAAGGGGTGGGAGGATTTGCTTGCCGAGGCCAGGAGATGCCCTGCCAATGGATCTGTCCTCTCCTTACGGGGTAACGTTTGTCCAGGGCACTGTTTGTGCAGCTTAATTTGGGGCTCTTTTTGATACTTGTGTTCCGTTTACAGTCCCTGGATGGATTTGAAGACAGCAGGGACCATTTGTTCATTCATTCTTTGTTCACTGTTTCATTTATTCATTAAACAAGCCTGTGTTAGCAGCCTTCTTTTCCAGGATGCAATAGGTGCTCAGGTCATGGGACAGGGACCCTGCTCTCAAACTGCTCACATCCAAGTGGCTCACTGAAGCCATGTGTACTTGCGGGAAGGATTCTGTAGCACGTTAGGGGCACTGTCTTTAGCCTATCTTCCGGAAGAGTCTTCAGGACAAAGTGAATGGAGTTTGCTACTCTCCCAAGTTAGCATTTCTCCAACTTCCTTCCTCACCTCCTGTTTATTACACAGAGTGAGAATGGTGGCTGTTAATTTCCTTATGTGTCAGCTTGACAGGGCTTAGGGGTATTTGGTCAGATATTTGGTCAAATATCATTACAAGTATTGCCATGAGGGTGTTTCTGGATGAGATTAACATTTACACTGATTGACTAAATAGAGCAGATTGCCCTTTCTAAGGTGGGTGGGTCTCATCCAATCAGTTGAAGGCCTGATTTAGAACAAAAGGGTGAACCTTCCTAGATAGAGTAAAGGGAANGCAAGATTAATAATAGATTATTAAATTCCTGTAGAATGTACATTATAGAAACAATTATCCTAAATATAACAGCATTTTTAAAACTAACAAACAATTCTGTGGGCATACTGATACAAGTAACCAAGCTCATGATTATTTACCTAATGTTTCTGATTTCTTATTTTGTTGTCGTTTTTCAATATTTGAACTTTTCTGATTCCCTTTTTTTACCCTATTGTACACTAAGTACTTTCTTTTTCTCCTCTTGATCTTTTCTATGAATACATCACTACTTTTTTCTCCCCATGTAAAAATGGAGTTTAATCAAATTTGTACACTCTGTAAATGTATATTGTGCTATTTGTAATGTGCTACAAGTCTTAGTTCTTCTCAGTTTCTACCTTCTTAGACACACAGTAAATATAAAGCATCTTCCCTTATGCTTATGTTTTTCCATTTAGATGCAGAAACAAACTCTACTATGGTAGAAATCACATATGCTTTTTATTGAGCAACTAAAATCCAAGTAAAATCAGTTCCTAAGGTGATAAAACTTTTTAAACAATTTCTGTAGAAACTTTTCAGCTCTTTTCTGAAATTGACAGCAGATTCTAAAAATATCCTGAATATTCCCAGAAAGTATCATACATTTTGGAAGACTGTGTCAAGACGTGAAACTTTAATTTATAAGATTTAAGCACAGGGTCTTGAAATATCTATATTAAGTTCTGTTGCTTTGCCAATAAAGGGGCCAGGATAGATGGGATACAGTTAAAGGTTAATGTTTACATGTCTCTCAGGTCACAAATAAATGTTTNTTGGAAGACTGTGTCAAGACGTGAAACTTTAATTTATAAGATTTAAGCACAGGGTCTTGAAATATCTATATTAAGTTCTGTTGCTTTGCCAATAAAGGGGCCAGGATAGATGGGATACAGTTAAAGGTTAATGTTTACATGTCTCTCAGGTCACAAATAAATGTTTTATTTTGGGGGGAATCCTAACTTTCATTGCTATAAATAATTGCAAGCACTAGATGATAGTTGTTAAAGATCATAATGGAGACAGGATTTTAATGTTCCTATTAACACGGAATGGTGCAGAGGACTCAGAAATAGAGGTACTACTCAAGCATTGGTTTTATACCAACAATTAAACTGAAGAGTGGCTAGGAGAGAAAAGTCTTTTTTGAATTCTTTTTTGGCGTACGTATAATTCATAAAACACTACATTAGGAGTTTCTTTGTAAACGTTCATGGCTTCATATGTGTAATTTTTTTTAATTGGTGCTGCATTTTTACTGTATTTTTCCCCCTGTGTTGCCTAGTTCAGTTTTCTTTATACCTACTTTTTTAAATGCATTTTTTATTGAAGTATAGTTAATTTATAGCATTTTGTTAATTTCTGATATACACAAATGTAATACAGTTATATACATACAAATATATATACATACATTTTCATATTCTTTTCCATTATGATTTGTCGTAGGATATTGAGTATAGTGTCCTGTGCTATACGGTAGGACCTTGCTGTTTATCCATTCTATATATAATTATTTGCATCTGCTGAACCCAAACTTCCATTCCATCCCTGCCCCTTTCCCCTTTTGGCAACCACATCTGTCCTCTACGTCTGTGAGTCTGTTTCATAGATAAGTTCATTTGTGTCATATTGTAGATTCCACATATAAGTGATATCATATGGTATTTGTCTTCCTCTTTCTGACTTACTTCACTTGGTATAATAATCTCTAGGTCCAACCATGTTGCTGCAGATGGAATTAGTTCACTCTTTTTTTGGCTGAGTAGTATTCCATCATATATATGTATATTTATCCATTCATCTGTCAGTGGACATTTAGGTTTTCTGCATGTCTTGGCTATTGTAAATAGTGCTACTATAAACAGAGGGTGCATATATCTTTTTGAATTATAGTTTTGTGGATATATGTATATGTACATATATACATATATATGTGGATATATGTATATGCGAATTATAGTGTGGATATATGTCCAGAAGTAGGATTGCTGAATTGTGCTGTAACTCTATTTTTTGTTTTGTAAGGAGCTCCATACCGTTTTTTTAGTGACTACACCAGTTTACATTCCCATCAAAACCCCTGTTGACTCTTTATTTTAAAACTTATTTTATTAAGGCATTTATTTTTATTTATTTTAAATTGGAGGATAATTGCTCTACCATGCTGTGTATTTACTTATTTTTATTGCTGTATAGTTGATTTTTGACTTGTGTCAGTTTCTTCTGTGCAGCAAAGTGATTCTATTATATATATGTTTACATTATTCTTTATATTCTTTTCCATTATGGCTTACCACAGGATACTAAATATAGTTCCCTGTGGTATATTGGAGAAGGCAATGGCAATCCACTCCNTCCCTGTCCATCACCAACTCCTGGAGTCCAACCAAACCCATGTCCATTGAGTTGGTGATGCCATCCAACAATCTCATCCTCTGTTGTCCCCTTCTCCTCCTGCCCTCAATCTTTCCCAAGGTCTTTTCAAATGAGTCAACTCTTCACATCGGGTGTCCAAAGTATTGGAGTTTCAGCTTCAACCTCAGTCCTTCCAATGAGCACCCATGAGTGATCTCCTTATAATGGAAGAAAATGACATAGAGGATTTTTATAGCTATACAGGAAAAGTTAGTGCCTGGCTTTCAAGGTTCAAAGGACAGGCTGACTCTTGTTAGGGCCTAATATAGCTGATGACTTAAAATTGGAGACAGTGCCCACTGACCATTCTAAAAATCCCAAGGCCCTTAAAAATTATGCTAAATGTATTCTGCCTGTGCTCTATAAATGAAACAACAAAACCTGTGTGTTGTATACTATTAAAACATAGGTTACTTAATATTTTAAGCCCACTGTTGAGACCTACTCCTTGGGGAAAAAAATAAAAATATTACTGCTCATTGACATCTGGTTGCTCAAGAGTTCTGATGGAGATGTACAATGAGATTAATGCCTTTATGCTAACACTTCAACCCTTATGTAGTCTTATGAATCAGGAAGCCTTCATCCTCTATGAATCAGGAAGTAATTTCAACTTTCAAGTCTTGTGATTTAAGAAATAGACTTTGTAGGACTATAGCTTCCATAGTGATTCTGTTAGTGAATCTTGGAAAAGTCAACAGAAAACTTTCTGGAAATGATTCACCATTCTAAATGCTATTAAGAACATTCATGATTCATGAGGTCAAAATATTGATATTAGCATTAACAGCAGTTTGGAAGAAGTTAATTTTAACCCTCATGGATAACCTGAATGGGATCAAGAGTTCAGTGGAAGAAGTAACTGAAGATATGGTAGAAATATCAAGGAAACTAGAATTAGAAGTGGAGTGAATTGCTGAAATCGCATGATGAAACTTAGATGAGGAATTGTTTCTTATTGATGAGCAAAGAAAGTGTTTTCTTGAGAGAGAAACTGCTCCTAGTGAAAATGATGATATGGCTGTTGGAATGACAAAAGTATTTAGTATAATACATAAAGCTTAAGTTTNACGTGCTGGGCCGGGGGCTAAGCAGAGGGAGAGCTCACGTCGAACAGAACCGTGGCCTTGGGATACCAGCTCCAGGGGTAGAGTTACTGGGAGTGGAGCGGAGAGTGAGCTCTTCCGTCCTGGTTGACCCTGAACTGATCCCAGGCAAAGACCCCTAGGGTCTCTTGTAGCCACTAGGCCAGGGGGCTTCTGCTGAGGACAGGGAGTGGTTTTATAGACAAACTAAGCTTGCATTTCAGGGCAAAGCATCCTTCTGCTCAGAGAGAAAGACATCTGGGTTTGTAAGAGGCTGGCGGAGAAATCTGCATTTCCTCCTTTTCTCAGAGTCTCCTGGCAGCTCTGAGAAGCCTCCTGGGGAGACGGAATCTGTGTAGAGACAGCTGTCTTCTCTGGCCTCTCTCTCCGCTCTGCCTGTGGCCTCCCTGAGCGTTGGCTGGTGGGGACATGGCGCCTCGGTCTCGCTGGGGAGCAGGGACGGGGGCTGGTTCAAGCAGAGGAGTGTGGTTACTTGGTCCTGGGCCTCCCAGGCACTGCCAGACCACCCCCCACTCCTCCCCCACTACTGACCTTGCCTTTCCCTCCCCTCTGGTTTGGGGTCCTCTTCACTTCCTCTTCCATCTGCATCCTCACCCGGGTACCGTGGGGAACTCCTCACGGAAATGGGTCAAAGCTTTTGCTGTGGAGCTGAGCCAGTCCAGCTGGGGAGGGACAGATGAATGGTCCCCCGAGGGGTGCAGCCCCAGCTCTTTGGGGGCAGATTCGGATCAGTCTGCTTGTCTTTCACATCTTCAGGATGTGGGAGCATCCCGGTGGGAGGTGGTCTCAGTCAAACACCAGGGACCCTCAGGCGCCCTTGAATTGTATCATGATCCCTCACTCCTCTGGATTTGATGTGATTTTTCCATGGAAATTTCACATGTAAGTTAGCCTGTTCAGAACTCTGCTCTGCCCTCCCCAGCCTCCTCCCATCCTGAGCTTTGCAGGAGAGGCTTGTGTCTCCCAGGCCCACTGTTGCTTTGCTGTTCATCTGTCCTCCTTCCTCAGTCCACGTTGGGGGAGCCAGGCCTGTGAGCTCTAGAAGAGTCTCGGCTTTATGAGGATGGAAGCGCCAGTCTACAAGCACCACGCTGCAGACAGGGCTATCACTCTGGAGTTTTTTTTCTGGGATCCTGGGGAGAAAGGTTCAGAGGTTTCCCTGTTCCTGGCGACACTTGCCATGGGTAACCCGTGGCGTCTTTCCTCAGGCACTTTAACCCTTGGCTGCCTTTTTACTGAGGATGTCTGATGAGATCCTGCGAGAAAGTGAGGCTGGGGGAGGGGGAACTTTAATCCCCTGGACTGGAATGTTGGCACACACCTGCATCAATCACCCATTGACCCATGTAAGCTCAGGGCAGACCTGGCCTCTTCAACCTGGGGGCCCAGCTGATGGGCAACAGATCCTGCTTGTGAGGTTGGGCCCAACTGAGGCAGGAAGGAGGCAGGTTCCTGGTGGAGAGTGAAGGCATGTTTGGTTCCATCTGGTTTTGTAAAGGACAGTCTTCCAGAAGGGTTCTGCCCTTGGCAGACATTTAGTTTTGGCAAAGTAGAGACTTTGTCAACTGCTGGCTGATGGTATCTGAGACCTAGTTGATTGGTTCATTTGGGATAATACAGTTATTCGGGAGAACAGATGGCAGCAGGTATAAGACAGTCCTGGCCCAGACTAAATGAGTGGAGATCGCACCTTCAAACCAGTTCAGGAGGGGAGTGTTAGGGGTACCCAGGAGTTCTGTCAAAGCATGGAGGACTGGGCCCCACTGCAGTAACTGGAGTTACTAAGAGCAGGAGAGCTCAGAACCAGTTCAAGAGCTAGTCTGTGGGGCCTGGGCTGGCTCTCNCCTTCAAACCAGTTCAGGAGGGGAGTGTTAGGGGTACCCAGGAGTTCTGTCAAAGCATGGAGGACTGGGCCCCACTGCAGTAACTGGAGTTACTAAGAGCAGGAGAGCTCAGAACCAGTTCAAGAGCTAGTCTGTGGGGCCTGGGCTGGCTCTCACTTCTGCTGGCTACCCTGGAGCCTAAGACTGTCCCAGTTTGGGCAATGAGAGATCAGTGTCCCAGGAAACCCAGGACAGTTGGTCACCCTACCTCTCTAAGCCTCGGTTTCTTTTTGCATAAAGTGAAGGAATTGGACAAAAGGTGTCTGCAATTTCTAACCTCAACTCCCCTCCCTTCCTTGCCCAATAATTGACCCTCCAAAGCCCCTCTGCTCATGACCCTAGGCTGGCTCTTCCTCATGGGTCATTTACGAGTGTGGTGTTAGGCAGACCTTTGTCCCTGGCTGGCAAGATAAGCCTGGGGGCCTTCTTCTGGGGCCTGGGAGAACTGGGGGCCTTCTCCAAAGTGGATGTTGCACCCGGGGAGCATCCCGGATTCCTTCGGAAATGGCAGCAAAGACAGCAAACACGGCAGTACCGGAACGAGCTAGTTTTAGTTTCCCGTTGTGTTGGCAACCAAGGACATCCATGCGCATGGGCAACTTCAACAAACCAGCCACGCCTCGTGCTCCAGGTCAAGGCCAAGCCAGTCTGTCTCTCTGCGCACCCTCAGAGGGGTGTTCCCGAAGCCCCCTGGCTGCCCTTCGAGAAGCCTGGAGGGGTTGTGGCTGGAGCAAGCCAGGCGTCACGGGGCAGACACACATCTGCTGTGAGCAGGAGAGGGGCTTTGCACAGGATAACTGCCAGTGGGCTTTCCCCTGCATCTAGGACCTGGGGACTCTCTGGATTCCAGGGCGGGGGTGAGGGGCTTTCTCCTGGAGTCCCCTTGGTGCTCTGGAGATAACAGGTCAGCTGCCCACATAGCAGATTCAGATTCTTGCACAGCTAAGGCCCGGCGATGGCCTTTCTGTTTCCTAGGCCACCGACCATTGGGGTTTGCTAGGCCTCAGTCCTACCGTTTAGTTCTGGAACCGGAAACAGACCATCATCGGCCTTCCATCCTGGGTTGGTTTTCTAAGTTTTGGGTCCTTTGCCCCTTTGGGCTTCTCAGCTGTGGGCCAAGCAGGCCAAACATGTAGGCAGCCTTGAGGCTCACAGAGCCTGGCACTCGCCAAGAATACTTGTACATTGGCACCCCACTCCAGTACTTTTGCCTGGAAAATCCCATGGACAGGGGAGCCTGGCAGGCTGCAGTCCATGGGGTCGCAAAGAGTTGGACGTGAGTGAGCGACTTCACTTTCACTTTCTTTCTCTCCTTTGCCCACCCTGTGATGTTTGGGTACCTGGCTTAGGGCTCAGCACTCAGTCACCCCCGATTTTAGGCTCTGCAGGGACCCGTGGAGGGAGTTTCCCCAACAAGCAGAGCGTGAGTGCCCTTTCCTTGGGGGTGCTCACTCCCAGGGCGGGATGTCCTCGGAGGGGTCCCAGCCTTGCCTTCTGTCTTCCAGGCAGGTCTGGCCTCCCCAGAGAACTCGGAGCAGCTCATCATTGCCCTGGAGCCCGAGGCAGCCTCCATCTACTGCCGGAAGCTGCGGCTGCACCAGATGACTGATCTGAGCAGCAAGGCCGCGGTCAACGGGTACAGCTCCAGTGACACAGTAGGAGCTGGGTTTGCACAGGGTACCTGCTCTCTCTCTCCCCTCCCCGCCACCCTGCCTCCGGCCCCCTGCATGTGTCTCTGTCTCGAGGTTTGCGAAGGCACTCAGTGTGCTCTGGAGACCTCAGGATGCTTCTGGAGGAGGCTGGAGCTAAGTACCTCTGTGCTCAGCTCCCCCCTCCCCCAACCTGGCCCCTCCAAGGACACTGTAAACTCACCAGTGGTTACCCTCGTTCATCACCCACCCTAGTGCCTAAGGGGAGGACCCTTCTCTCCCAAGAACATGAGTGCAGTCCAAGAGTGGCTCTTGGCCATGCATTTTACTCCGCTTTTAAGTCTTTCCTGTCTATTAACTGATTCTTAATCTAATTCNTCGTTCATCACCCACCCTAGTGCCTAAGGGGAGGACCCTTCTCTCCCAAGAACATGAGTGCAGTCCAAGAGTGGCTCTTGGCCATGCATTTTACTCCGCTTTTAAGTCTTTCCTGTCTATTAACTGATTCTTAATCTAATTCCACTGGCCTGTTATTAATGCCTCCATTAAGACTGTTGGTTTATCGCTGACTCATTCATTGGGGCCGCTTTGTACGTGATGAGCTCATTGTGAAACTTAACTATAAACCTGGTGAGAGCTGAGGCTAGAGGTGAAAAGGGCAGACTTTCCCTGAGGGGTTGACGCTCATTTAACTGTGGGAAGGAGCACTGCCCAGGGAAACCCAGGTTGGGCATTTTAAGGGCCTTTTTTCTCTCCAATATTGGGTTGGCCAAAAATTCCGTGACAGTTTATGGAAAAACCTGATATTGACCTATATGCAAGTTGCTCACAAGCTTGCTCCTCAGAGCTATTTTCCCTGGAATGTAGGGCTCTTTAGATCTGTCCAGAGCTATGGAGTCTGCAGATACCCTGGGTCAGTCAGAGCCACGCGGGTGAACACGGATGCTCAGGAGCTGTGGGGGTGGCACTGTGCACCCCAGCTCTGAGCTCTCTGCCCAAGTGAGGACTTCAAGGGCACCCCCGCCCATCACTCCAGCCCACCTCCATCCTGCCCTGGAAGGCCCAGGTCCTGGAGGAGGAGAGGGATGACGTGAGTGAGGACTGTCATCAGTCGCTCCGGAGCTTTCCTTGTCCTCAGCTTGAAGGCTGCCTGGGGGACTGGGCCCCAGGCTCACCCTTGGAGGGCACGCATTCCTGTCCAGACAGAGCCCTCTTCCTCTTTACAAGGCGACTCTGCCCCAATGGCCACTGCTCTGCATTTTTAACCTAGGATGGAGGAGTCTGAACCTGAGCCATGAGACAGTGGTAAGAAGTTCACTTGTCACCAGGCTGCTGCCCCCTCAGCCTGCCAGGGCCATGTGTCCGCCACCTGGATCTGATTCACCCAGAGCGAGCGGAAACAGGCTTCCCTCCAAGTCTCAGGGCTCGATTTGCCTTTTTCTCACAAGGCTAGCTAGCCTCACTGCTAACTAAACCCAATGCATTCATGTTTTAAACATTCAGGATCGTTGTTTTAATTGGAAGAAAGAGGAACGTCTGCCTGGGCTCTCTATTTCATACACTGATCCTTACTCATTGTTCATAGATAGCCACTCATGCCAGAGTTAGCTGATTGAGCACAGCTTTCCTTGACACTTCTTAAGCACAACATTCACATAGGAGGGGACTTAGAATTTTTCCCAGGAGCTCAAGAGCTTTTGTTTCTCTTTCCTTTAATGTATCCTATCATGCCCACACCGCTCCATGTCTGTGTCCCGTGCCTTGTGGGATTTGCCGTTGTTTTCTGTGCTCAGAGGGGTGTCTTTGGTTTTTTAAAGCCTCATGTTGTTGGCCACCATCCCTCAGAGGGTCAGTGAGGTAAGGGTTCCATCTTAACCTTGTTTTTTGGTGAGAACCTCCCTCCCAGAGTGATGTGTGGGAGTGATGTGTGGGACAGAGTAATGTGTGGGAAGCACAAGGTGATGTGTGGGAAGGCCTGGCAGAGTGCTTAATCATGGGGTACCCAGGATGGCATCAGTAGCCTGAGCCTCCCCACCCTGGGCCATTCTCTGCACTCTGATGCCCCTCCCCGATGGATGCCCAGTGGCCACCACTGAGGAGACCAGAGCTGGCACTCTGTCCCCAGCACTGCAGGGGCCACTGTTGGCATTATTTGACTCCAAAAAGACTTAATGACATTAGTAAAGGCTACATTTTTCACAATCTTGGGCATATTTGCCTGAAAAACAGGATTTTCTAAGTGCTCAGATTTTATTAGCCTCACTTGGCCATTCTTCACACATGCCATTTTCTTGGCCACATAGACTGTTGTGGAAAGTCAGTCCCCACTGCAAAGTGTTCAATATAAGTTCATCTGGGCTGGGCATAGGAGAGAAGCCCTGAGTCTGGGGACCCCCCACCACCACCACCCCAGGCCTGCCGGAGCTCTTTAATCAGAGGTGGCCTGAGGAGCTTAAGGCTGGCCCGATGTTGATGTCTGCCATTCTAATCCCCAGAGGAGATGCTGCTTTGTGAACACTGTGCTCCTTGCTGAAGGATGCTGGAGGGTCAAGGGTCCTTTATTGGATATCGAGCAGCAGATGTAGGGCTGAGAGACTAAAGATTTGGTGGGGGGCAGAATGGTGGATTAGAGCCTTTGTCTGTAAAACCAGGATTGCTCTCAGCTGTTCACGGTAGGGGTCATTTGTTGGGTTCACTGTCTCAGACTTGGTGCTTTGCCTTCCTCATCACCTACTGTGTGCCTGGTGTCACAGTGGGTGCTGACAACCAATCAGAGGGCCAGTCCCTGCTCAGCCTGCGTGGAACTCGGGCCAAGTAGTATCATCCCATTTTATGGATGGGGAAACTGAAGCCAAGAGAGGTTAAGTGGTTTGCCCCAATTCCCATCGTGCCTGTGCTCTGGTGCTTCCTAGGCTCCCTCTCACAGCATCTTTCCCTCCTCTTAACATTTCTGTTCAGCGTTTTCAGACTTCACTCTAAATTGTTAAGTCTCAAAGGCAGGGGGTCTGCCGTCTGAGGGTTCATTTCAGGCTGCAAGAGAGAGTCGTGGGAACGGCAAGTCCCTTGACTTCCCTGACCTGGTTTCCTCGTCTGAACACGGGGCTGTCGGGAGCCAGCGGAAGATGAAATACCCATGCAAGGCATCACAGCCACGGAGTACCCCAGAAACCCCTAGGTTGTCCCGCATTGTGCAGGCAAAAGGCGGCGCCGGCTTTGCTAGGTTCAGCCGCGCCACCTTGTGGCGGAAGAGCATATCGACTTCAACGGAGTCTGGAAAGGGCTCCTGGCCGGTTTATTCCGGAGGTCCAGTTAGGAAAACATACCCAGCATTCCATGTATCAGACCAAGTTCCTTGATGTGAAATTATTTAACCAAGCGCACTGCAGGGCATTTGGCAGACAGCTTCCTCCCTAGGGCAGCAGAGCCAGGAAACTGACCTATTTTATTTCCATTCCCCTGAAACGGTTCCTGGAGGAAGGGAATCTCACCAGGGTGAGCTTTTCAGCAAGGCACTGGCTAGCTCCAGGCAGATGAATAGATGGAGGCTGGTGGAAGATAGCCCCTTGCTGTGGAAGAGCTGGCTTTGTCACTCCCCATGTTGTATTTATGTAATCATTCCGATCGAGATCACCGAATGTCCTGTTCCCAAACCTCCCATGCTCTTTCACCTCCACTGACTACAGGGACTGCGGCTCTTTCATGCTTTCTCACCCATTGTTATTTTCTTTGTGTTGGCCACTAGCTAAGGAACACATACGACGTAATCGGCAGAGTCGGACCTTTCTGGTGGAGAATGTCATAGGAGAAATCTGGTCCGAGCTGGAGGAAGGTAGTGTCCTTGAATGCCCTTTGCCCCTGCTGGATTTTGTGTGTGTGTGTGTGTGTGTGTGTGTGTGTGTTGGCAAAAATGCATTCCTATTTGTTCCTTTTACACTTTTGGAAAATGTTCCAAATCAGTTGGTTTCACAGACCTGCTTGCCCAGGGAGAGCTCTTTTTGGAGCTGAAATTTTGCATGTTCTAAAACCATATAGGCTCTTCAGAAGAAAAGCAGGAGCTGGAACTCACCAGTTCCAGAGTAAGCCTTGTGTTATAAACAGCAGGTCATTCGATGGTGCTGTTACCTTGGCAGGAAGTTGTCAACTTGTATGTGCCAAGTATGCAGTGTCGTGTGACATGAATGCTTTAAAGATTCATTCATCTGTGTTCACAGTCCATGCTAACCGGCACTTCTGGGCAGACATTATCTCATTCTCTTTAGTCATGAATAACTCGCTGTGCTCCTGATTAGCAAAACCATTATACTACCGGGTGTTGATGGAGCTTAGCTAGGTACACCGTCATCACCTGCCAGATTGTTCCAGGACACAGTGGACAAGTGGTCCATATAAAGGATGTCTGTTTTGCACCAGGTGACAAGTATGTGGTGGTGGACAGTGGCGGTGGCACCGTTGACCTGACAGTCCATCAGATACGGTTACCAGAGGGGCATCTTAAAGAACTGTACAAAGCAACAGGTAAGCCCGAGAAAGTGAGGGCAGTGGCTAATGTTCTCATATCTGAGCTGTTTTACTCATTTCTGATTGCTCTCAGCATCTCACTCTTTCAATGCCATCAGCACGTGGGATTATGAGCGGTATGGATGTGTGAGACCAGAAAGCAAAATGCCATTAAATGGCCTTTAAACACAAACCGCCGTAACTTGGGTCTGGGCCTAAAGTGAGCCTGTTTCAAATCCTGGCCATGATTATCACCTGTGATTTGGTGCTGTGGCTAAGCTTTCCTGGGATGTCCCAGGATGAGACCATCAAAACCAAAGAACGTGCTTGTCCACTTAGGGGGATGGAAAGGATGAGTAATTAGTAGATCACAGAGACTCGGTGAGGTCTGCTGGCTTCACTGACTCTGTCCTTAGATTTCTTGGGCAGGAATACCACANGTGTGTGTGTGTGTGTGTGTGTTGGCAAAAATGCATTCCTATTTGTTCCTTTTACACTTTTGGAAAATGTTCCAAATCAGTTGGTTTCACAGACCTGCTTGCCCAGGGAGAGCTCTTTTTGGAGCTGAAATTTTGCATGTTCTAAAACCATATAGGCTCTTCAGAAGAAAAGCAGGAGCTGGAACTCACCAGTTCCAGAGTAAGCCTTGTGTTATAAACAGCAGGTCATTCGATGGTGCTGTTACCTTGGCAGGAAGTTGTCAACTTGTATGTGCCAAGTATGCAGTGTCGTGTGACATGAATGCTTTAAAGATTCATTCATCTGTGTTCACAGTCCATGCTAACCGGCACTTCTGGGCAGACATTATCTCATTCTCTTTAGTCATGAATAACTCGCTGTGCTCCTGATTAGCAAAACCATTATACTACCGGGTGTTGATGGAGCTTAGCTAGGTACACCGTCATCACCTGCCAGATTGTTCCAGGACACAGTGGACAAGTGGTCCATATAAAGGATGTCTGTTTTGCACCAGGTGACAAGTATGTGGTGGTGGACAGTGGCGGTGGCACCGTTGACCTGACAGTCCATCAGATACGGTTACCAGAGGGGCATCTTAAAGAACTGTACAAAGCAACAGGTAAGCCCGAGAAAGTGAGGGCAGTGGCTAATGTTCTCATATCTGAGCTGTTTTACTCATTTCTGATTGCTCTCAGCATCTCACTCTTTCAATGCCATCAGCACGTGGGATTATGAGCGGTATGGATGTGTGAGACCAGAAAGCAAAATGCCATTAAATGGCCTTTAAACACAAACCGCCGTAACTTGGGTCTGGGCCTAAAGTGAGCCTGTTTCAAATCCTGGCCATGATTATCACCTGTGATTTGGTGCTGTGGCTAAGCTTTCCTGGGATGTCCCAGGATGAGACCATCAAAACCAAAGAACGTGCTTGTCCACTTAGGGGGATGGAAAGGATGAGTAATTAGTAGATCACAGGGACTCGGTGAGGTCTGCTGGCTTCACTGACTCTGTCCTTAGATTTCTTGGGCAGGAATACCACGATGCTCCCAATTAGCTAAATGCATTGATTTTATTTAAAATGTAAATAATTTAAAACTGATTGTTGACGAGTGATTTTTATAGGAAAGTTTTCCCATGTGGAATAAGAAGAACCTAAGGGTTTTAAAGAGTAAGTAAAAACACACAGCCATGGTCTTCTGGCTAAGTGGGCCCACGTTTGGGCTACTGTCTTTGGCAAAACCCAGGGTGGGCTGCTACTCAGACTTTGGATTCTGTTTCTGTTTTTGACAGAGTGGTCTCCCATTTTGTTCTTGACCCAGGTGGACCCTATGGATCTTTAGGAGTAGACTATGAATTCGAAAAGCTTCTGTGTAAAATATTCGGAGAGGATTTTATCGAGCAATTTAAAATCAAGCGTCCTGCGGCCTGGGTTGACTTAATGATTGCATTTGAGTCTCGAAAAAGAGCGGCTGCCCCAGACCGAACTAACCCACTGAACATCACCCTGCCCTTCTCCTTCATTGACTACTACAAGAAGTTCCGGGGACACAGCGTGGAGCACGCCTTGAGGAAGAGCAAGTGAGTCGGCTCACGTTTGGCTCAGGACATTCCAGGGGGTAGAACACGTTGATGGGAGGGAGGAAGGGGGTGTGGACTCTGAGTTCCGATCCTACACGCTTGCTGTGTGACCTTGGGCAAGTGACTTAACTTTTCCGGTCCTTAGTTTTTTCATCTGGCACATGGGCATGATGAATTCCACTTACCTCAAAGGGTTGCTGTGAGGGTGAAATGAATTCATATACGCTTAGCACAATGCCTGGGACCTAGAAAGTGCTATCTATGTGTTAGCTATGATTATGCACTAAAAAGATAAGCTTTACGAAAACAGGGAAGTTTGGCTCCTGCTTTGTCCCCAGAGTCCACAACAGAACCTGTTGTGGGTTCTGTTGTGGGTTACTGAGCACTGAGTAGGTGCTCAGTAAATATTTGTTGAATGAATTATCACCCTATCTTTTGCATTAGACTTTGGCTTTCGCTGTATCAGGAGAGGGTTGGCCAGAGCCCAAAGTAAAGAGAAACGGAAGAGGTTGTGCCTTAGCTTTTAAGCTCCTAAGGGTCTAGATCCTGGTGGTTTAGGGTATTACTAAGGGATCTTTGGACTTTCAGACCCCCTTGCCCACTCAGACGTGACAGCTGTTCTGCCAGGGCCCGTGACTTGGGTATCCTTCTACACTTTCACTCTCTCTCTGCCCGCCCCACAGTGTGGATTTTGTCAAGTGGTCCTCGCAGGGGATGCTGAGGATGAGTCCAGACGCCATGAATGCCCTTTTTAAGCCAACTATCGACAGCATCATTGAGCATCTCCGTAAGTGATCAGCCAGGGTTTGGCCACTTGGTGGGGCAGGACCAAGAATGGGGACTGGCGTTTCCAGCATCACCCACCAGTATATGTGAAATCAGGATGGCAGGGGGTCCAGGGTTTGGCGCCACAGGTCAGGGCCCCGGCAGGAGTGGGCAGGGCCTAGGTATGTACGAGGGTGGCTGAGAGCCCCTAGTTATCTGGGCTTTCTGTCTGGCTTCAAAAATCAGAGAGCTGGGACATCTAAAGCGATATTATCATCGAGTGACTGGCCTTAGCGAAAGGATGGTCCTTGCTCTATCAGAATAAATTAGAAACCATAACCTCAGCTGGGATGGAAGAACGGTTATGTAAACCAAAGGTATATCCCGATCCCCCCCACCAAACACACACCAGGGCCCTCGCCTGGGGACACAGTAGCCTCACCAAGGTCTCTTCCAGTATCCAGGGCCTCTTCCAGTATCCAGGGCCTCCACTTCCCACTCTGTACCTAGCCCATCAGAACCCCCAGGGGTAGGGTGGGAATTTGAGGAAAACCAAAGAATAATATGTCTAACAGCCTGCCTTGACTTACTTAAGAGAGCTGCAGGTTTGGAGAGGGCGAGGGGTACTCATTTACACCTAACAAAGAATTTCTTAAACTGAGCACCATCTAGCTGTGAAAATGGGTTTCTACTTAGCAGTAGCTTGAGTTTTCATTGCTGAGCTTACTGACGTACGGACCTCCTTTCTTTAAAAATAATGTATACACACATTTACTTTTGGCTCTGCTGGGTCTTGTTGCTGCCTGAGGCCCTTCTCTGGTCGCAGCGAGTGGGGGCTGCCCTCCAGCTGCGGTGCATATGTGGTCTCGTTGCGGTGCCTTCTCCTGTTGCCAAGCACAAGCTCCAGAGTATGCTTACTGCTTGTGACACACGGGCTTAGTTGCCCTGCGGCAGTTGGAATCTTCCTGGACCAGGGATCGAACTGGTGTCCGCTGCATTGCGAGGCGGATTCTTAACCACTGGCCACCAGGGGAGCCCATCAAACCTCCCTTCCTTAAAGGACTAGCTCTACAAAAGTATTCTGTTCGAGGTCAGACCAAGAATGTCCTCCAGTTGGTCCATTCCCCACCTCCTCAGGCCACCCAGTCCCCCGTGGCTTCTGGTGACAGGTCGCTTGTCCCCTCCTCTTCCCTTTCAGGGGACCTGTTTCAGAAGCCGGAGGTGTCCACGGTCAAGTTCCTCTTCCTGGTGGGCGGCTTCGCCGAGGCGCCCCTCCTGCAGCAGGCGGTGCAGGCTGCCTTCGGCGACAAGTGCCGCGTCATCATCCCCCAGGACGTGGGCCTCACCATCCTCAAGGGCGCTGTCCTCTTCGGCCTGGACCCCGCGGTCATCAAGGTGCGCCGGTCCCCCCTCACCTACGGGGTGGGCGTGCTGAACCGCTACGTGGAGGGCAAGCACCCGCCCGAGAAGCTGCTGGTGAAAGATGGCACCCGCTGGTGCACCGACGTCTTCGACAAGTTCATCTCTGCCGACCAGTCCGTGGCCCTGGGCGAGCTGGTCAAGCGCAGCTACACCCCAGCCAAGCCCTCCCAGCTGGTCATCGTCATCAACATCTACAGCTCCGAGCTGGACGACGTGAGCTTCATCACTGACCCCGGGGTGAAGAAGTGTGGCACGCTGCGCTTGGATCTCACCGGGGCCAGCAGTACCAACGTGCCCGCCCGCAGGGAGATCCAGACCCTCATGCAGTTCGGGGACACCGAGATCAAGGCCACGGCCATTGATATAGCCACTTCCAAGAGTGTCAAGGTTGGGATCGACTTCTTAAATTACTAACCGGCCCTCCCCGCTGCCGGTCCCCGCCGTGGACTCTGCTCACCCGCGTCTGCTGACCTCAACCCTGACTGTTCTTTCCCTGCCCTTGACCCTTGCCATCACCCATCTGACTTCCAGCGGGGAATATGAGAACAGCCAGGGCTAGACATAATTAGGGGATGTTTCTGAGGGCACACTGGAGTCAGAAAAGCTGTTGGCAGTGAAGATGGAGGTTGGGGAATAGGAAATTTGAGCATCCTAGAAGAGCAGCTAGTGTTCACAGGTAAAAAGTGGTGAAACGCCCACCTGACAAGGGAATCAGTACATTTCTGCAGCAGTGATTGGGCTGGGGTTGAAGAGATCTCCCTTCCGCAGAACTTAAGATGCCCTATCACAACCTTTCCAGGTTTGAAATAAGATCTTTGAGCCAAGAGGAGACTCTTCATCTCTCTGAGACTTTTCTTTTTACGTATTTTGGATGGCAGTCCATATAAAGTACCATCCATCTGCAGTTAATTCCTTTTCATCATCATGTGATTGAAAGTGGTGACTTGGTGTGAGCTTGGAGGGTGTTTTAAGCCGGTGGGAGAAGCCTGCCTACACTGGGCACTATTTTAGGTTCTCATAATTTAACTTCCAAATAGGCTCAGTGAAGAATAACTGCACCTTCAGCTAATCCACTAGGATTTGTAAGTGGGAGCGCTGACACCTCAGCTTTTCAGCAGGTGAAAATTTGCTTCGAGGGAAATGGATATCGAGCTACTGACATATCCCAGGTTATTTATATGCTGGGAAAGAACTCCCCAAAGGCCAAATCCTGATTTCTGAATTCATAAGTAATTCGAGTTAACCTCAGTAGGATTCTGTGTGAGAAAATGAAGTCGCAAGTTGCCTTGTTCATGTCACCAAGCCTGGGCGCGAACACGGGAACAGGCTTTGAAACAGCCTCTTTCCTCAACAAGCATACATATTTTCAACCAACTCCCTCCTCCCGGCTCGCCCTCATCTCCCTGAGAGTTTTTGGCCATTTAATTCCACATTTTGGGAAGACTACATTAGTGATACACAGGCAGAGAATCTGTTCTATGACATGTTTCGTTAAAATCTTCCGTTTCTAAACTTGCACTGAAGATTCTACCTACAGGCATTCAGAGATCGATACTGAACAATTGAAGCTGGTTTTTGTTTTTGTTCAAAGCAGATCTGTGGATCTCCCATGCAAGAACTGCCTGGGGGCTTCTTAAAAACAGGTTCCTGAACCCTCTCCCTTTTATGAACTTGAGTCTTGGAGAGGGAACCTGAATCTGCGATGTTTAGTAAGTGCCGAAGGGGACAGTGGCTGAATTGGAATCTGAAAACTCTCAACTTGAGATTTTTTGAAAGCTGGGGCAGACTGCAGCCTCTGGTTAGGTTCCTTGAGGGAGAGGATCTACAAGTGAAGGGCCAGGAGCCCACCCCTTGCCCTCTGGGGAGTGGGGCTGGAGCTCCACCTGGCTTGGGGATGGCAGGACCTGGGAGGAAAGAGATTGGAAGGAAGACAGCCGAAGAATGGGGCAGATGAAGCAACTGGTGTGTGTGCCTGCTCCGCATCCTTCCCCACTTGCAAAGCCAGTCTTCCACTTTCCGGAGCCAACTGCAGGAGAAGACTCTGGAACCTGACTCACAGCCCATCTGATCTGTTCAAAGCTGTCTTTTCCACCTGCTGGAGTTCAGTCAGTTTTAAATCACCAGAGGCATGCATAATAAAAGAGGGGAAGATGGTTGAGCCACTAACTTTGAATGCGAGTTGGATTCACAAACCCATTATCACAGCCCATTATCATATGCAGATTTTAAACAGCATTTCCAATTTCATTTTAATGTGTCTCCTTTTTCACATTGCTTGCTGCAGAATTCCCTACTAGAATGTGAAACACAACACACCAGAGAACTGGAGAAAGCTAGACACATCCTTAGGGTTTGCATCCAGGCTCAAAGGTGTGTGCATCTGGGTCCTCTTGCTGCCTGCTCTGCTTCAAAAGCTTAATGTTAGGGGTCATTCTTTGGTGTTGCCAGCCATACTCAACAAACAAGACTTTTCAATTGAGTTATAATATAATTTTATGTACATATAATATTAGAAAATTGTACAGAATCTTGATTTCTACAATGTGCTTTTCTTGTTAAAAAAGAAAAAAGGGAAAATGCTCATTGAATTTTGTTGATGACATTGCTGCCTTTAATTTTCCATGGCTTCATTTCTTGACCATGCTTAATTTGTACTGATGCTAAGCTATGGACTGAGTGTATAGACTCAACAATAGACAGAGGTGCCTAGGGTCAGAGTCCTCTAAGAAATAGACCAGATGGGTCGACAGCTTCATCAGAGCTTTCTGCACATGCACATCCTTCCCAAAGGTTCACAGTTTATATTTAAAGAAGCATAATAATGTTTTGGTTCTCCTGTCCAGTCTTTGAGAGCTGAACCATCTGGCTCTGTAAGCCACATGACTGTTTAGAGAAACCTCCAGAAAATGTGTCCTGTAGGGTTGTCAACCTCTCCTTTCGGGGCAACGCGTCACTCTGAGGGCAAAATGGTGATGTTTTCGGGACCCCAGAATCAAAGGAAGGAGTCAGGTAGTACACAGATTCAGCCTTCCTACTGGATTAAGTGTGAGTAATAGAGTCAAGTCCTGTTTCTGGCTAATGTAAGGCCTTTCCCACCTTGTGTGTTAAGGATGTCTCCTTTTCCACTATTTCTCTTCAAGGAAATGGTTGAAATTTACAATGTTGGCAAAAAGATAATGGAGAGGGGGTGATGATTTTACTGGATTTTCTTCTGGCCCCAGAGATGCAGTCCTAATAATCACACTTAGAATCCTCAAATCTATCCCTCCCCTCTCCATGCCACCCCCACCCCCCACAAATATTCCAGAATGAGAGCACTGGATAAGTACACTTGGGCACATTTTCTAATCTGAGAAAGTTTCTAAAAGGCCTGTTGTCTTGACCCATTACTCAGTTGTCTCTGGCCTATTATCTGAGGTTCAAGTTTCTTAGAAGATCTGTCAAAGGATTTCCTTTATACACAGCAGGCATTAATAAATGCTGAATGACAGACAAGTTACAGACAGACACGATAGGAAAAAGGAGACATACAAGTGCTTTTGCAGACTGATGGCTAAAATGAGTCCAGATTACAGAGCCTGCCCTACCCCTAGAATGTTATTTAGATCAAGTTTAGCTTTTAGAGTCCAGGTCTGGTTAATTGCCAGGGTGGCAAAGAATCGCATGCACCAATATAAACAGGAGTCAAAATGCATTATTAGTTGAAGATCGAATCACGCATTGTAGAGATGAAATAGCTGTGATTAAACTGCATATTTATGCTGGGAAACAGCTTAAGTGGATGACTAGTATAAAAGTTGTTGGCCATAACATCACATCTCTCATCTGCTTGGGATATGGAACTATATTCTAAAATATCAGCCATTGGGGTCTGTTCACTAAAGGATAAATTAAAACTTCACAGAACTTTGCAGCAGTTCACAATTTGATTGTATCTGCAAACTCTTCTTCACAGATGTCTAATAAAGCAAAACTCTGGATCTCATGTGGCCTGGAGTTTTTTTTTGTTGTTTTTTTTTTCATTAAATTTGTAAATGGAATTATAGATACATTACTGACCTTCCCCTGTACCCCATCTCTGGTGGAAATTGATTTTCAGATCCTTTCTTAGGTGTTACAAGCTTTATTAACTTTCACTCTAATAAGACAGGCTTCCCCGATGGCTCAGTAGGTCGAAAATCTGCCTGCAAAGCAGGAGACACAGGAGACATGGATTGGATCCCTGGGTTGGGAAGATCCCCTAGAGGAGGAAATGGCAACCCACTCCAGTATTCTTGCCTGGAAAATTCCATGGGCAGAGGTCTGTTGTCTTGACCCATTAGTCAGTTGCTTCTGGAATATTATCTGAGGTTCACGTTTCTTAGAAGAGCTGTCAAAGGATTTCCTTTGTACACAGCGGGCATTAATAAATGTTGAATGGCAGACAAGTTAGGGATCCCATAGATGGTGGGGTACAGTCCATGGGGTCGCTCAGAGTTGGACACAACTGAGTGACTAAGCACACACACCGATAAGACAGGCTCCTCTGTTTACTGGGAACTAAGACTTCATCAGCATCCATTAGCCCCCTTTCTCTTGAAGCCAAAAAAACGCAGCCCCACCAGAAAGAAGGCAGGAAAGCCACAGTGACCTGACAACTCCGCTGCACCTAAACGAAAGTCATGTAAAAAGGCCAAGGGTGGATGACTTGGCTTGTCCTCTGGTGTCCCAGCGGGCACACCTCGCTGGCTGCTAGGTGAATCAAGGGTTTTGTGCTTATTCCAGACTCTAGTCTGGGTCACCCTCCATCCAGAGATGGCTCTAAAACTTCTGGATAGCCAGAGGGAAGCCCTAGGACCTTGTTGTTCAGTCACTAAGTCGTGTCCGACTCTTTGCGACCCCATGGACTGCAGCAGGCCAGGCTTCCCTGTCCTTCACCATCTCCCGGAGCTTACTCACATTCATGTCCATTGAGTCAGTGATGCCATCCAACCATCTCATCCTCTGTCATCCCCTTCTCCTGCCTTCAGTCTTCCCCAGCATCACGGTATGGGTTCTTCCTAAGGAGGTAGCTCCACTGAAGTTTCCTCTGAAGTTCAATGGCCCTGAGGAGAGATGGGGAAGTCTGGGAGGCAAAGTGAAACATGTATCCTGAAAGTAGAGCCATCAGGCTGTCTGGATGCAGTTTCCTCATCTGTAGAGGGAACAGCTGGAACTGGCACTCTGTTCAGGCCATGCGATCCCAGGGTCACACAGTGGGCATCTTGGTTTCAGTCCAATGTGAAAGTTCAGCTCCCAGAAAATGAGGCTGGTCAGAAGGAGTATGGTCCTGCCTGCCCAGCATCCTTCATTGGGTGCTTGGTCCCCTTCTCACGCTTACCTGTCCTGGTCCACCTGGAGCTTCTCCTAGTAAGGGACACCAGGCTGCGGGTGCAGGAGGCTTCCCAAGGGAAGCTGCCTGGACAGAGCCTCCGCTTCCCTCTCAGGCTGCGCCCCTCAACCCTGCCAAGGCCTGTTCCCACCAACCCCTCCCCCAAGCCCAGGCTCCCCAGCGTCCACATAAGAAAAGCTGGCTTTGAGACGGACTCCTTACTGCATTCCCTGGCCCAATTTCCACACCCAGAGCAGCCTCACAGGCGGGAGACCATGTACCCGGAACAGAGAACAGCTTCGGAGGCAAAATCCTTGCTGGGAAAATCCCTGGATTTTACCCCAAGAGCAGACGCTGAACAAGTTCTCTTCTGACTCCTGGGGGCGCTTCCAGTCCAGAGGCAGACAGCTGAGGAAGGGGGAGGGGCAGGCTGGGTGCGACTCCGCCCCCTTCCTCCTCCCTTAGTCCCGCGGTTGGGGTGAGCGCACAAAGGCCGGGAGGCCCCGGGTGGTCCACTGGAGGCCAGGCGTGGGCAGGAGGCCCCGTTGGGCTGGAATCCAGGCCGGCCCAGGTGAGGACCCTGGAGTGGGGCAAGGGTGGGGAGGCGGGGTGTCCACGCTTTCTGATTGGTTTTCCGGCCCCACCCCCAGCATAGCTCCTCCCCAGCCTCTTCCCTTCTGCCTCCTCCAGGCAGGCCTCCAGGCGTGGTGAGCAGCCCACCACCCACCCGCGCAGATCGCAGCCCTATCCCCAAACACGCACACGCACTCCTGTCCCCACCACGCTTCTCAGGTGGCTCAGCAGTGAAGAATCTGCCTACCACGCTGGAAACGTGGGTTGGATCCCTGGGTCGGGAAGATCCCCTGGAGAAGGAAATGGCAACCCACTCCAGTATTCTTGCCTAGAAAATCCCACGGACAGAGGAGCCTGGCAGGCTATAGTCCGTAAGTAACTAAACCACCACCACCACCACCACCAATCCTGTGCCCAGAGTTTAGACCGTCTGACCTCCTTGGCCTTTGACTGTGTAGATCACAATAAACTGGAAATTTCTGAAAGAGATGGGAATACCAGACAACCTGACCTGCCTCTTGAGAAACCTATATGCAGGTCAGGAAGCAACAGTTAGAACTGGACATGGAACAACAGACTGGTTCCAGATAGGAAAAGGAGTATGTCAAGGCTGTATATTGTCACTCTTTATTTAACTTATATGCAGAGTACAAGAGAAATGCTGGGCTGGAAGAAGCACAAGCTGGAATAAAGATTGCCAGGAGAAATATCAATAACCTCAGATATGCAGATGACACCACCCTTATGGCAGAAAGTGAAGAGGAACTCAAAAGCCTCTTGATGAAAGTGAAAGAGGAGAGTGAAAAAAGTTGGCTTAAAGCTCAACATTCGGAAAACTAAGATCATGGCATCTGGTCCCATCACCTCATGGCAGATAGATGGGGAAACAGTGGAAACAGTGTCAGACTTTATTTTGGGGGGCTCCAAAATCACTGTAGATGGTGACTGCAACCATGAAATTAAAAGACGCTTACTCCTTGGAAGGAAAGTTATGACCAACCTAGATAGCACATTCAAAAGCAGAGACATTACTTTGCCAACTAAGGTCCATCTAGTCAAGGCTATGGTTTTTCCAGTGGTCATGGACTGTATATTGTCACTGTGAGTTGGACTGTATATTGTCACTGTGAGTTGGACTGTGAAGAAAGCTGAGAGCTGAAGAATTGATGCTTTTGAAGTGTGGTGTTGGAGAAGACTCTTGAGAGTCCCTTGGACTGCAAGGAGATCCAACCAGTCCATTCTAAAGATCAGTCTTGGGTGTTCTTTGGAAGGAATGATGCTAAAGCTGAAACTCCAATACTTTGGCCACCTCATGCGAAGAGTTGACTCATTGGAAAAGACTTTGATGCTGGGAGGGATTGGGGGCAGGAGGAGAAGGTGACGACAGAGGATGAGATGGCTGGATGGCATCACCGACTCGATGGATGTGAGTTTGAGTGAACTCTGGGAGTTGGTGATGGACAGAGAGGCCTGGCGTGCTGTGATTCACGGGGTTGCAAAGAGTCGGACAGGACCAAGCGACTGATCTGAGTTGAACTGACCTCCTTGGACGCAGAAATCTTCAAACAAGTTTCTTAACCTCTGTGTGTCTTATTTTACCATCTGTAAAATGGGGGCTGAAATAGAAATTAACCCTTAGGGCGGCAGTGAGGATTTAACAAGGCTTCCCTTAGTGGCTCAGATGGTAAAGAATCTGCCTGCAGTGCTTGAGACCAGGGTTCAATCCCTGGGTGGAGAAGATCCTCTGGAGAAGGAAATGTCAGGAATGCAGTCCTGTCTTCGGCTGTGTGGTGGCACGTGAATGTCTGAACTGTTAAAATTCCCATCACTGCTGAGTACACCATGATGGAGACCCTCGCCTCTACCCCTGAGGCCATTTGTCCTGGCCACGAAGGCATCATTTTTGAGATTAACTGGCCGGGCAGGGTAGATGCCAGATGCAGGAACTGGCTTGTATTAAGGCAAGCACAGGCCATCCTAGAAGGAGGAAGGGGTCTGGATCCGGAGACAGCATCCACGTAAACTGATGCTGTGTGGTACTGCAAGCCGCTGCCCCCTACAACCGCAGCTTGGACTCCATGCCAACTTTAGAGACTTCTGATCCTTTCCAGCCACAGCTTACTCTAATTCTTCATTATGTCCTGCACATTGAATGTTTAGTGGCATCCTTGGCTAATGCCGCTGCTTTCTCTCTGTCCCAATTCCCTGGCAAGGTTAGTCTTACTCCCAAGGGCTCTGGCACACGTGCAGTGAGTTCTCTAGGAAGGGACTTCTGATGAGATGATTTCATTCCTTCTTCCCTTCATTAACAGAGAGCAAAATCATGGAGTCTTCCAAGACCTTCATGAGACAGATGCCGATCACACCAGGCTACAGTGGTAAGTGGTGATGGGCCTGGCAGGGAGACCATTTCTGTCTCTTCCTTGCCCCATTGTCCATGTCTGACCGGTTTAATGGACCAGTACAGGCACTTCAGCATTTAAGAGACTTGTTAAAAGTGCTCCATTGTTGAAGATAGCAGATCACTGGGTTCTGATAAGTGGAGAAATATAATCTAGGGAGAATTCCATGGACTGTTCCATGGGGTCGCAAAGAGTCAGACACGACTGAGCAACTTTCACTTTCAAATCTCCCAGGACACGGTCTGGTATCCAGGAAGCACTTATCTCATGTCTCTTACATGCATTTGGACCTGGGTAGACACAGATGAGTAAACTGAGGCTCTGTTCCTCCTTCCAAGTTGTGCTATTCTCAAATACTAAGGCTGTCCTTATGGCCCCATTTCTTCCTGTGTCCCCTAGAGGGAGGGTGGCCGATAACTCTGGTTTGTTGGGAATGGTCACAGTTTTAGCACTGAAAGTCCTGCATCCCAGGAAACCCCTCAGCCCTTAGCAAGTGAGAACTAGTCATTCTGTCCTAAGGCTTCACCTTCTCAGCTTTCTCGGCTACTAAGAATTCACTAAGTCACATCACAGTGGGTGATGAAACTAGTGCTCCCCAGAAACCCTCTGCTCTCACATACAGGTATTCTCAGGAGGGGAGATTCATGGAGAATATTCCAAGGTTGCCCATCCTTGGTCCTACTGGTTGGTTAAGAGAATAAGCTTTGGGTTTTGATAAACGGGGATTCTCTTCCTGGCCATTATTTATGTGATTTTAAGTAGGTTACATACCTCTGTATGGTAAGGAGAAATTTCTATAAAATGGTTGTATTCCTAGGGCTGTTGTGTAAAGCAGCAGATATGTATTCTTTCACAGTTCTGGAGGCCAAGAGTCTGAAATGAGGTATGGGCAGGACCACACTCTTTGACAGGCCCTGTTGTTCCTTGCCTTGTAGCAGCATCACTCCAGTCTCTGCTCCCACCTTCTCGTGACACTTCTTGTGACCATCTGCTCAGTGTCTCTGTGTCTTTGTTTCTCAGACCTCCCTCTCCTTTCTTTTATAAGGAAGCTAGCCATTGGATGTGGGAGTCCATCCTAAATCTAAGATGATCTCATTTCCGAATCCATAATTACACCTGCAAAGACTCTATTTCCTGATAGGTTCACCTTCACGTTTCAGGGGTTAGGACTTGGGTAGGTCTATCGATTCAACCCACTATATGGGGTAGGGATAGATTCCTCATAAGATTATTGTGAAGATGAAAGGAGCTTTGTTGTTGTTCAGTTGGTAGGTGGTATCTGACTCTTTGTGACCCTATGGACTGCAGCACACTAGGCCTCCTTGTCCTTCACTGTCTCCTGGAGTTGGCTCAAATTCATGTCCATTGAGTGGGAGATGCTGTCCAACTATCTCATCCTCTGTTTCCCCCCTTCTCCTTTTGCTTTCATTCTTCCCCAGCATCAGGATCTTTTCTAATGAGTTGGCTCTTCGAATCAGGTGGTCAAAGTATTGGAGTTTCAGCATCAGTCCTTCAAAGTTGATTTCCCTTAAGACTGACTAGTTTGATCTCCTTGCAGTCCAAGGGACTCTCAATGATTTTCTCCAGCACCCTAGCTCAAAAGCATCAATTCTTCAGCACTCAGTCTTCTTTATGGTCCAGCTCTCACATCCATACGTGACTACTGGGAAAACTATAGCTTTGACTATACGGACCTTTGTTGGCAAAGTGATGTCTCTGCTTTTTAATATGCTGTCTAGGTTTGTCATAGCTTTCCTTATAAAAAGTTCAGTTCAGTTCAGTCACTTAGTTGTGTCCAATTCTTTGAGACCCCATGAACCACAGCACACCAAGCCTCCCTGTCCATCACCAATTCCTGGAGTTTACCCAAACTCATGTCCTTTGAGTCAGTGATGCCATCTAACCATCTCATCCTCTGTCATCCCCTTCTCCTCCTGCCTTCAATATTTCCCAACATCAGGGTCTTTTCAAATGAGTCAGCTCTTCGCATCAGGTGGCCAAAATATTGGAGTTTCAGCTTCAACATCAGTCCTTCCAATGAACACCCAGGAGTGATCTCTTTTAGGATGGACTGGTTGGATCTCCTTGCAGTCCAAGGGACTCTCCAACACCACAGTTCAAAAGCATTAATTCTTCTGTGCTCAGCTTTCTTTATAGTCCAACTCTCATATCCACACATGACTACTGGAAAAACCATAGCCTTGACTAGATGGACCTTTGTTGACAAAGTAATGTCTCTGCTTTTTAATATGCTATCTATGTTGGTCATAACTTTTCTTTAAAGTGTCTTTTAATTTCATGGCTGCAATCACCATCTGCAGTGATTTCAGAGCCCCCAAAAATAAAATCAGCCACTGTTTCCACTGTTTCCCCGTCTATTTGCCACGTAGTGATGGGACCAGATGCCATGATCTTAGTTTTCTGAATGTTGAGCTTTAAGCCAACTTTGTCACTCTCCTCTTTCACAAAGCAAGTGTCAATCTGATGGCTGCAGTCACCATCCACAGTGATTTTAAAGCCCAAGAAAAGGAGCTGGGATACATTTGAAATATCTTGGCCTTTAGCAAGACTCAATAAAGGTTGTTTGTATTTCTGTGTCTGTGTGTGTGTGTATACACAATCAGGTAAAATCTATGCAGATCAAAGCAGACCCTGATGAAGAAGAACCACTATGATGAGGTTCCTGGGTGTCTAGGGTCTCCTCCATGTTGCTAGTGTATCTTTTAATTGTCTAACATGTCTTTTAATCTCCCAAGTCCATCTGGGAGCCTGGCTAGTGGATGGAAGGCTTCCAGCACTGTCAAGAACAGCCTAATAATTAGAGTCCTCCAGAGGAGACTTCTTGCCAGTGCAGAGGGTGAGGGCTACTACCTTCAACTCTGAGGCCAGCTTTTCTTACCTGAGGATAAGAGCAAAAATGTCGAGCTTCAAGAATGAGACTGATATATTTATTTATTTATTTGCAATTTAAAGCTAAGTCTTAACCAGTTTTTTTTTTTACCCATTCTTTGTTCGTTTTAGAAATGGCCTTATTATGACAACTTTATAGTACTTAGGATTCAGCATCCAGTTTACATAAATAGTTGTGTTTTACCCACACTAATTGTAATGATTATATGTTATTTTGTGGGAAATGCTGAAAAATTGTGCTCAGGGTGGGTCTCACAGATAATGAATTTACCTTTTTGTGTAATAGGTCTCAGCTTTTAATAAACTCGCAATTTTCTGATGGTCCGACTAGAAAGATCCCAAATTGCATTTGGAAAGTGTCAAGGAAAATAAGCTTTCTCTTTAAAAAGATGAATAATTTCAATTACTCCTCAGACTATCATTTCGGCCCATTAAATTCTTTCCCCATTTGCCATACGGGCTGACATCAGGGGCTTTGCTATCAAAGAACATTACTGTCATCGCCTTTGTGGAAACGGGCCTTCCCTCCCCGCTCCAAGGTCATTTTTTGTGGCCTTGGGAGGACCCAGCCGCAGTGGAAACAATAGCACAGCTTGTATTCACGGTCTTTGGGAAAATGCAGCGTTGCTGGCCAAGGAAGAAATGGCCAGCGCTGGGCGGAGATTCTGGGGGTTTGGGCAGGATCTGACTCTCTCGCTGCAGGTTGTGATTCCCTCCTCGACTCTTGCAGGCTTCGTGCCCTACCTGAGCTGCCAGGGCACGTCCAGTGAGGACAACATGGCCCACTGTCTGAAAATCTTCCAGGAGAACACACAACGGTATAAAGACGAGCTGGAGGAATTCCGCTGCTCCGTGGCCACTGCCCCCAAGCTGAAACCTGTCCGCTCGGAAGGCACAGTCCTGCGGACACTGGACCAGTATTACCAGCAGTACCATCCCTTGAGTCTGGGTACTGCCCCCCTTCACGCTGGACCCCACTGCAGGGCCTGGCTGGCTCGCTGAGTGGCCACCAAGAGTACCGTTCCAGATCCCCGGGCGTAGTTGCTTGAAAGGAGAAAGAAACATATCCAGGGGGCGGGGAGACAGCGGGGGGGTGAGGGTTCTGGTACTCACCTCCCTGGGTGGTCGTCACGGAGGTTCAGAGAGCCTCTGTGGTCTCGGGGTGCATGTGTGCTAAGCCACTTCAGTCGTGTCCGACTCTGACCCTAAGGACTGTAGCCCACCAGGCTCCTGCGTCCATGGGATTCTCCAGGCAAAGAATACTGGAGTGCGTCACCACACCCTCCTCCAGGGGCCCTTCCTGACCCAGGGATTGAATCCACATCTCTTATGTCTCCTGTACTGGCAGGCAGTTCTCTACCACTAGCGGCTCCTGGAAAGCCCCAGTAGTCTCAGTAGTTATGGCTTTTTAGTTGCTTTCTCTGTGCCCAGCATCGTTATTTCATTAACCACCCATGACAGCCGTATGAAGTCGATACTATTATTCCCACTTAAGCATAGTGTCCCTTGTCTGAGGTCAGACCTGGGGTTTGAACCCAGCTCCTCCAGGTGCTAGCTGGGCAGGAAGGGGTTTTGCACTGAATAACAACCATAATAACAGTGAAAACAACAATTGATGATATGACTGTATCATGTTAATCTTCAAACCAGTGATTTATCCTAGCTAGTTTTTAAGGTCTAACATCCAACAGGAAAAGTAATGGACTGATTACCTTTATGTTATTACTGTAACAGGCGACTTTTCAGCACATGCTAACTCACATGTTTGTCATGCTTTAGAAATTTCCCAGTCATTATAAGAAGCACCAGTCTAAGAGTTTGGGCTTTAGTCCAGCTCTGTGACTCTATGCTGTGTGACCTAGGGCAGGTGACTTCCCCTCTCTGGGCTACAGTTCCTTCATCTAAGGCAGGGAAGGATGGACTAGACACTCCCTAGGGTGCCTTCCAACTCTGAGGTTCTGGGACTCTCTGGTCTAATTCAATTCTTACAGCAACTGGAGGAGACAAAGGCAGGCAGTTATCTTTTATCTCACAAATGTGAAATTGCCGAAGTTCAGCCCACCAGGCGGCCAGAGCTAGGTGTGATGTGCCTTTTCCTGACATACATGCTTCTCTTGATTCCCTTAGTTAAATCATCAAGGAGCATCAAATGCCTGAAGCTTCTGTGTTGTTGTTAGTCTGAGAAAAGAGTGGGATCCAGTTAAGAGCAATAACTTGGGAATCAGAGAAACGCAGGTCTAAATCCTGGCCCTGTCCCTTCCTTGCTATGTGACCTCGGCCAAGCTTCTCTTCACCTCTCTGAGGTGTCAATGTCCTGCTCCACAGAAGTGTTGGAGATAATAGCACCGACTTCTTAGAGTTTGTAAGACAATGAGATGAGAGAGAGAGCCTATGTAAATCCCCACCAAATGCAGACACACAGAATAAACCAACCAGTGGTAGCTGTCCTCATCACGTCTCGGGCCCTAGGGCTCTTCCCAGAGCTGATTGTTGGGATGCTGGTTGGCTTGGGAGTGCCGCCCACTGGATGGCTTCTCAAAGCCCTCAAGGAAGCATGGCATCTTTTTCACAGAATGCAAGAACATAAAGAAACCTCTCCACGAGCCCCCCATCCCCGGCTGGGCAGGCTACCTGCCGAGAGCCAGGGTCACTGAATTGGGGTGCTCCACGCGGTACACCGTCATGGCCAGAAACTGCTACAGGGACTTCCTGGACCTCGTGGAGCGGGCCAAACAAGCACACCTGAAACCATATGAGGAGTAAGTCTGGCCTGGGTGGCAATTGCAGAGAGCGAGAACCAGGGGGAGAGCTGATCACAGTTTCCAGATGCCCCCAGCCCAAAGCTGGGATTGATTTTGTTGTGTGTCTGATTTGTTTTTGCAAGGCAGCCATATTTGTAATTGCATGATCTTCCAAGTAGGCAGCCACATCCTGCCCCTCAGCTCCCCACTTGTGCCCAACAAGCTCTAGGAACCCTGCTTCTGGTCTTTGCTGGTTTGCAGGGAGAGGCTGGGAGTAAAAACCAACAGGGCCTCCCCATCCTGGCAGCGACCTGAGGCTCAAGGTTGCTGAGGAAAAGACATGGAAGGACACTGCTGGGAGTGGGGCTCTTGTGGGCTCAGTTTTCTATTCTGTAAGATGGGGATGATGATCCTTGAGGGTAAACTGTCAGGATCAGAAATGAATATACTGTGCTCCCATGGGACCTGCACAGATTATACTTATTTTTATCAGTAAAACAAATAACTATGACTTTTGTTCTTACTTTAGAATATATGGAGTTAAGTCCACACCACCTCCTCCTCCTCCTCCTCCAAAAGTTTTGTTGCATGAAGGGCTGCTGCCAAAATATCCAGATTTCTCTATTCCAGGTAAGGAGGGACTTTCTTTCCTGGCCTGCTGTTCTTAAAGCGGGACAGGATGTTTGCAGTAGCCCCTCTGCTTCGCTGGACCACCTGCCTGCAATGCGTGGGGCTGGTTTCTCTTCCAGGCGTGACGTGTCCTACCCTCAGCCGAGCCTTGATGGAGGACCCCAGGCCCCTAATGACGTGTGGCTGTACTCAGAGGCCAAGTGTTTGGTGCAGCGGGAAGATTTATCTAGAGCCGCTGTCTGCAGGAAAGAACATGGAAGGGGAGCAGTGGAGAGCTTCCTAAGGAGAGGCGGATGTTACCGGGGGATCAGAAGCCTCCCATCCTCACACGAGAGTGCTTCACACACCTGACAGACACAGGGAAAATTTCCTAAGAATCCTTTTCACTGCCACCTGCATCCTGACCGTTGGGCAATAATATGTCATTCTTGATAGAAGCCTTTTATCGTCGTGTGAGTATAAAGAGGAAATACTGCTCAGCCTTCTGAAGCTTTCTGTGGATTTTCTGCAGGTTCCGTTGACCTTGATGGGTGGGACCGTCTCTTCCTGACCCCAGGGTAACATGGTGCGCTTGGTAACATTGTGGCTGAAACTGTAGCCCAGCCCTCTAATGAGTCGGTCCCCATCGGTCACCTTGGGTCATGGTGTGGCAGTCCCCAACATGGGCACAAAACCGTGCCCACCCCAACCCCAGTGTTTCAGAACCCCAGGCCAGGAAAGCCACTGTACTGGTTTCCTAAGGCTGCTGCACGGGTACCACAAACCCCGTATGATAAGACAGCAGAAATTTACTGTCTCATAGTTCTGGAAGCTAGAAGTCCACTTTCAAGGTGTTAGCAGGGTCATGCACCCTCTGAAACCTTGGGAGAGAATCACTCCTTGCTCTTCCTCGCCTCCTGGTGTGTTTGTGTGTGTGCCCGTGTGCACGCACACGCACGTGCGCATGTGGCCGCACATGTGTGCATGTGCACACACACATGTGTGTGCTCAGTAGCATCCAACTCTTTGCAATCCTAAGGATTGCAGGCTCCTCCATCCATGGTATTCGTCAGACAAGAATACTGGTGTGGGTTGCCATTTCTTTCTCCAGGGGATCTTCCTGACCCAGGGATCAAACCCGAGTCTCTCGCGTCTCCTGCGTTGGTAGGCGGAGTCTTTACCTCTGAGCTACCTGGGGAGCCCACCTCCTGGGGTTTGCTTTTAATCCTTGGTGATCTTTGGTGCGTAATTCCAGTCTCTGCCATCATGTGGCTTCCCTGTGTCCCTGTGTCTTCACGTGGCTGTGTTCTGAAGACACCAGTCATACTGCCTGAGGGCTCACCCTTCTCCAGTATGCCCTCTTCTTAATTACAGTTACACCTGCAACCATCGTATTTCCAAACAAGTCACATTCTGAGGTACTGCGATTAGGGCCTCAATATTCCTTTTGGGGGAGGGTGGGAGCCAGGGGTCAGGGGGAGACACAATTTAACCCTTAACACTGGCTGAATTTTTATCACTGACAGGCCCTCTCACTGACTTTACTCTGAAGCCATTGGCACAAAGAAGAAATCAAAAGCAGTTCCTGGGGTCATGAGACCATTGTTATTAGTATCAAAAGTTTCAAAACTGCCTGCCAGGCCAGTAACTTCCCCAGTTAAGACTTTGCCTTCCAGCGCAGGGAGTGTGGGTTCAGTCCCTGCCTGGGGAGCTAAGATCCTGTATGCCTCATGGCCAGAAAACCAAAACATAAAAACACAGAAACAATATTGCAAGAAATTCAATAAAGACTTTTAAAAAAAATGCTGGGGCGAAAGATGAACTGAGCCACTCTTGGGAGTTTTCCCCCAAGGTGGGAATTTTCACCTGGGCTCTCTGGATCCCCAAGTTTCCATGGATAGAAATCAGTAATCATGTCTTTGACTCTGATGGGAAATAAAGAACTGGGATGAGAAAAAAGTTGCACCTTTGTTTTCTCTAACCTCCAAGTGAAATATAATATTTCCTTTGTTGATGAATGTAGGCAACAAACCACAGATGCACCTGTCACCTTGGCCCAATATAAATCCCAGATCTTTTCATATCATATGACATTTGTTGCAAACAGCTTGAAATAATGTTGATCAGTACTTGTAATTATAGTTGTTATTGAAGATATGGTGTCTACTCTCTAACATTGTTCTTCAGTGTATGTATAAGCAAACACATCACAAATTTTTTCTTTTTAGTTTCTTGATAGTATTTCAATATAATTAGTTTGCTAATTATATTTCTCATGTATTATACTTTACACATTAAAAAACATTGTTATGAGAAGAGGTCCAAGTTTCACCAGACAGCCGGAGGGTCCAGGGCACAGAAATGGAAAGGAACCCTACCTGGGGAACCACTGAAGACGTATGTAAAAGATGAGTGTCATACAAAACAACACCCCAAACCTAATGGGGTGTGACATTACAATGCATCCTGTTATTAAAAGATAATGTAGGACTTCCCTGGTAGTATGATAGATAAGACTCCACCTGCCAATGCAGGAAACACAGGTTCAGTCCCTGGTCCAGGAAGATTCCACGTGCCAGGGGGCAACTAAGCCCATGCACCACAACTACCGAGCCTGCATACTGCAGATACTGAAGCCTGCATGCCCTGGAGCCTGTGCTGCACAAGGAGTCTCTGTAGTGAGGCTGTGCCTCCCAATGAAGAGTAGCACCTGTTTGTCGAAACTGGAGAAAGCCACAAAGATCTATAGCACAGCCAAAAATAAATCATTAATTTAAAAAGATAATGTGGTAGAAGAATGCTAGTGTGAAAAAATATTTGTGGTAATAGTACATGAAAAAAGCAGCAAACAGCAAAACCATGAGAACACACACACACGCAGACACACAAACACACACACAATAATTCTGTTTTTCTGTTTAAAAGTAAGGTCAGAGGGGTAAAGGGAGCTAACCCATAATACTTGTTGGGAGCCGCGTTAGGCATTACTGACAAAAATGGAGGCATGGCCCCAGACCCCTCTCCTCATTCCGCAGGCATGGTCCCGGGATGAAGGAGTTAGGCCTTATAATTCTGACTTGTCTTTTCCTCTCCTTGGCTGAGTTGACTGAAAAGGAATATTTAGGTGCTTATTGTTCTTGAGAGGAGCATGAGAAGGCACAAAGCCTTCTGCAGCTGCGCTCAGAGAATAATTCATAAAGTTAATCACTGACATTTGTTTAAGGATTTTTACAAAAGAGTGCTCCAGGATGAGCACATAGGCTGCAGCTTGAGGCCATGGGAGAAAATGCTATCTGAAGCTTATTTGTGAGGAAAATGTTTATGGCAAAGGAGTTTACTAAATTTAGGGCTTAGAAATAACTAAAATAGTTAAAAGTTAAAGATTTAAGGAATGTTGTAAAGTTAGCATATTTTACTATAGCTTATAGAAGTTAGGATGTCTGGCTCTAGATGAGTGATCACACCATCATGATTATCTGGGTCGTGAAGATCTTTTTTGTACAGTTCTTCTCTGTATTCTTGCCACCTCTTCTTAATATCTTCTGCTTCTGTTAGGTCCATACCATTTCTGTCCTTTATCGAGCCCATCTTTGCATGAAATCTTCCCTTGGTATCTCTAATTTTCTTGAAGAGATCTCTAGTCTTTCCCATTCTGTTGTTTTCCTCTATTTCTTTGCATTGATCGCTGAGGAAGGCTTTCTTATCTCTTCTTGCTATCCTCTGGAAATCTGCATTCAGATGCTTATATCTTTCTTTTTCTCCTTTGCTTTTTGCCTCTCTTCTTTTCACAGCTATTTGTAAGGCCTCCCCAGACAGCCATTTTGGTTTTTTTGCATTTCTTTTCCATGGGGATGGTCTTGATCCCTGTCTCCTGTACAATGTCACAAACNTTCTTTTCTCCTCTGCCTTTCACTTCTCTTTTTTTATGCAGCTATTTGTAAGGCCTCCTCAGGCAGTCATTTTGCCTTTTTGCATTTCTTTTTCTTGGGGATGGTCTTGATTTCTGCCACTTATACAGTGTTACAAACCTCCATCCATAGTTCTTCAGGCATTCTATCAGATTTAATGCCTTGAATCTACTTCTCACTTTAACTGCATAATCGTAAGGGGTTTGATTTAGGTCATACCTGAATGGTCTAGTGGATTTCCCTACTTTCTTCAACTTAAGTCTGAATTTGGCAATAAGGAATTCATGATCTGAGCCACAGTCAGATCCCAGTCTTGTTTTTGCTGACTGCATAGAGCTTCTCCATCTTTGACTACAAAGAATATAATCAATCTGATTTCAGTGTTGACCATCTGGTAATGTCCATGTGTAGANGAATTCATGATCTGAGCCACAGTCAGATCCCAGTCTTGTTTTTGCTGACTGCATAGAGCTTCTCCATCTTTGACTACAAAGAATATAATCAATCTGATTTCAGTGTTGACCATCTGGTAATGTCCATGTGTAGAGTCTTCTCTTCTGTTGTTGGAAGAGGGTGTTTGCTATAACCAGTGTTTTCTCTTTTCAAAACTCTATTAGCCTTTGCCCTGCTTCTTTCTGTACTCCAGGGCCAAATTTGCCTATTGCCCAGGTATTCAGGCCCCTCACTAAGGATGGGTCATCATGGAGAGTTTGACAAAACATGGTCCATTGGAAAACCGAATGGCAAACAAATTCAATATTCTTTCCTTGAAAACCCCATGAACAGTATGAAAAGGCACAAAATAGGACACTAAAAAATGAACTCCCAGGTTGGTAGTTGCCCAGTATTCTACTGAAGATCAGTGGGTAAATAACTTCAGAAAGAATGAAGAGACAGCAAAAGCAAAAACAAAACCCAGTTGTGGATTTGACTGGTGATGGAAGTAAAGTCCTATGGTATAAAGAGCAATATTGCATAGGAACCTGGAATGTTAGGTCCATGAATCAAGGCATATTGGAAGTAATAAAACAGGAAATGGCAAGAGTAAATAATGACATTTTAGGAATCAGTGAACTAAAATGGACTGGAATGAGTGAATTTAACTCAGATGACCGTTATATCTACTACTATGGGTAAGAATCCCTTAGAAGAAATGGAGTCACCAACCTAGTCAACAAAGAAGTCCAGAAGGCAGTACTTGGATGCTGTTTCAAGCCAATAGAGTATTGTAAAGTAAAATTTAAAAAAAATAAATAAATTTATAAAAATAAAAAAAATAAAATAATGACAGTAACCTGCAAAAAAATAAAAAAATAAAATAAAAAATAAAAAGATCAATT
>SJYV01007633.1:351816-380597 GCA_006410875.1 Neotragus pygmaeus
TGTCTATTTTAGTTTACTGATTCCTAAAATGTTGATGTTCACTTTTGCCATCTCTGGTTTGACCACTTCCAATTTACCTTGATTCATGGACCTGACATTCCAGGTTCCTATGCAGTACTGCTCTTTACAGCACCAGACTTTACTTTCATCACCAGTCACATCCACGTTTAGATGTTTTTGCTGTGTGTTTGTCTTTTCATTTTTTCTGGATTTATTTCTTCACTCTTTTCTAGTTGCATATTGGGCACCTACCAACCTGGGGGGTTGATATTTCAGTGTCCTATCTTTTTGCCTTTTCATACTGTTCATGGGGTTCTCAAGGCAAGAATATGGAAGTCATCTGCCATTCCCTTCTCCAGTGGACCACATCTTGTCAGAACTCTCCACCATGACCCATCCATCTTGGTTGGCCCTACATGGCTTGGCTCATAGTTTCATTGAGTAAGACAAGGCTGTAGTCAATGTGATCAGTTTGATTAGTTTTCTGTGATTGTGGTTTTTATTCTGTCCACCCTCTGATGGAGAAGGATAAGAGGCTATGGACCCTTCCTGATGGGAGAGACTGACTGTGGAGGAAACTGGGTCTTTTTCTGATGGGTGGGGACATGCTCAATAAATCTTTAATCCAATTTTCTGTTGATGGGCAGGGCTGTGTTCCCTCCCTGTTGTTTGACCTGAGACCAAACTATGGTGGGAGGTAATGAAGATAATGGGGTGACCTCCTTCAAAAGTTCCAATGCATGCACTGTTGCACGCANCCAATTTTCTGTTGATGGGCAGGGCTGTGTTCCCTCCCTGTTGTTTGACCTGAGACCAAACTATGGTGGGAGGTAATGAAGATAATGGGGTGACCTCCTTCAAAAGTTCCAATGCATGCACTGTTGCACGCAGTGCCCCCAACCCTGCAGCAGGCCACCACTGACCCAGGCCTCCACTGGAGACTCCTGAATACTCACAGGCAAGTCTGGGTCCGTCTCTTATGGGATCACTGCTCCTTTCTTCCGGATCCTGGTATGCACAAGGTTTTGTTTGTACCTTTCAAGAGTCTGTTCCCCCAGTCCTGTGTAAGTTCTGGTGGCTGTATGGTGGGGTTAATGCTGACCTCCCCCAAGAGGGTTTATGCCATACCCAGATCTACTGCTCCCAGAGCCCCTGCCCCTGTGACAAGCCACGGCTGACCTGTACCTCCACAGGGGACACTCAAACACTCAAAAGCAGGTCTGGCTCATTCTCTGTGGGGTCTCCAGGTGTATACAAGGTTTTGTTTGAGCCCTCCAAGCATCTCTGGTGGGTATGGGGTTTGAATCTAAATGTGATTCTAAACTGTCTTTCTGGGTCTTCTCCTTTGCCCTTAGACATGGGGTATCCTTTTTTTGGGTCTGATCCAATATTCTCCTGTTGATAGTTGTTCAGCAGTGAGTTGTAATTTTGGAATTCTTTCAGGAGAAGATGAGCGCACATCCTTCTACTCCACCATCTTGGATGTAATGTGATGTAAACTGTGGGATTTTTATAAATATTATTTTACCATATTGAAGAAGTTCCCTTATGTTTTTAGCTTAATGAGTATTTTTTATCATGAAAGAGTTGGATTTTTTTAATGTTTTTCCTGTTTTTATTGAGATTATTGAAAATTTTCTTCCATTCTATTAAGATGATCTGTTACACAGACTTATTTTCTTATGTTGAACCACACTTGCACTACAGGGATAAATCCCACTTGGTCATGGTGTATAGTCTTATTTATATACTGTTGGGTTTATTTTGCTAATATTTTGATTGAGGATTACTATCTCTATGTTCATAAAAATTACGGCTCTGTAAACTTCTTTCTTTTGTGGTACCTTTTCAGCTTTTGGTATAATAATAATTCTGTCCTTACACAATGAGTTGAAAAGTATTCCATTCTTTTATTTTTAGTATAGATTTTGGGAATGTTGGTGTTAATTAGTCTTTAAATGTTTGATAAAATTCACTGGTGAAGCTATCCTGTTGTGGACTTTTCTTTGTGGAAAATTTTTGGATATTAATTCAGTGTGTTAACTTGTTATAGGTGTATTCAGGTTTACTATTTCTTCTCAAATCATGTTTAATAACTTGTTTCTTACTAGGAATTTTTTTTTCATTATGGCCAGAGAGCATAGTTTATATTACCTTAAGTTCTAAATTCAATCTAGTTTATTTTACCACCTAACTGTATAATGAAGAATGTTCTAACTGCACTTGAGAAGCATGTGTAGTCTATTTTGTGTGGGATGAAAATATATTTGCTCTGAAATTTTGAAAGTCAGTTAGTTTTCTCTGGTGCACTATTTGCATGGTATCTTTTTCCATCCTTTTACTTTCAACCTATTTGTGTCTTTGAACTGGAAGTATGTCTCTTGTAGACAACATATTGTTGAATCATATTTTAATCCATTCTGCCAATTGCCAATCCATTCTGTCTTTTAATTGCAGTATTTTAATGATGTAGTTAATGGATTGAAATACACTGATTTCAATGATCTAAAAGGCACTGTGATCTTTGTTTGAGCAATTGCAGTGGTGGGTCAAATTCCTGACTATATTAAATTGGGCCATAATTAAAAAAGAGAAAGCAAGTTTAGATGACTTTGAAGAAACTGTGCTGTGAAAGGAAAGAGGGATAATATAGGCCAGTCACTGAAAAAGAATGTGGATTCAAGAAAATTGCTTTCATCCAAGATTCAGTTTAACCTCTTTATTTATTATTCACAGATTTCTCTTTTGTCTTCCACCTTTAGATCATAGGGCCATCACTAGTGGTTTGGATTCACAATGAGAAGGATGACTTTTTTTCACATGGGATTGGAAAAGAAATGTGATCCTCGATAGATTAATTATGCCTCAGATCCTCAATGAAACTGTGTGACTGTATATTGATGAAGGACATTGGACTGGAACATATGTGAAGTCTGAGAAAACTGAGATTAAACCTCAGCTCCACCAGGTTACTGGTACTAACTATGTGACTGAGCCAAATCGCTGTATCCTCTTAGCTTTACTTTCCTCTTACGGGTAATACCAGTCTTTCAAGATTGTGTGTGGAATAACTTAGATAAAGCCAGGCAGTAATAAAGAATCCCAGCCTCTTGGATGCTATTTGGGAATGGAAATGTTAGCTTTGGTTTTCTTATCCATAAAGTAAAATAGTTGGATTAGATAATTTCCATACTCCCTTCCAGCTCTAACCAAATAGTTGCTGTTCAGTCCCTAAGTTGTGTCTGACTCTTTGTAACCCCATGGACTACAGCACTTTATTGTCCAGACCAGACTTCATTGTCCTTCACTATCCCTTGGAGTTTGTTCAAACTCATGTCCATTGAGTTGATGATGCCATCCAACCATCTCATCCTGTGTCACTCCCTTCTCCTCCTGCCCTCAATCTTTCCCAACATCAGGGTCTTTTCCAATGAGTCAACTCTTTGCATCATGTGGCCAAAATATTGGAACTACAGCTTCAGCATCAGTCCATCCAATGAATATTCAGGGTTGATTTCCATTAGGATTGACTGGTTTGATCTCCTTCCTGTCCAAGACACTCTCAAAGTCTTCTCCAGCACCACAGTTCTAAAGCATCAATTCTTTGATGATGAGCTTTCTTTATGATCCCACTCTCACATCCATACATGACAAAAATCATGGCTCTTGCTTTATGAACCTTTCTCTAACCAAATAGGCCTCCAATATCTTTTTATTCAATATTATTTTTCATACACTGTTGGCTCAGATTGATCTGGAACTTAAATCAATCTGTGTAAGATAGTTTACGTTAGAAAAGACATCTAGAATTCCAAAGGATTGACTTACAAATAAACTTTTTTTTTTTTAATTTGACTTTACAATACTCTATTGGGTTTGCCATACATCGACATGAATAAACTTTGGAAGGTAGCTTTTCTGAACTGGGAAATACTTTTAAACAGATGAACTCATCCCAGAACATATAAGAGAACACTTAGCAAGGCATATTGTAAGATCCCTTAGAAATGAGCTCTGAGGAGAGGCACATTTATCATGACATCAGATCCCAAAGATTAGGCCTGTGTTTTGGGGGCTCTTAGATTTATTGTTCTGCCTGAAATATTTGTAAGGGTTTGTAATTTCTTGGTTTTGGTGGCTAAGGAGACTTTGAAACAATAAGCCGCAAGGAGAACGGCAGGCTGGAAATAAACCAGGTGGTGTTCAGGGAAGAGGTGAACAGGGGAAATGAGAGCAAGTCATTGGATGCAGGAAGATTGGTGAGACCAACAGAACATAATGAGACCAGGATTAGATAAGGGACTAAGAGACACAGGAAAAGGAGGAACTGGAGGCCAATTAAGGCTGAGCTGAGCTGGAAAGGAAGAACAAAACAAAAAGGATTTTTTTCCTCAGAGACTGATTTCTTTGTCCCACCAATTCTCTCAGCTTGTTTTGTCAAATCCACAGATATATTTTGGTATAATTTATTTGGGTAGACATAGTCAGTATGAAATTTAACCTCTCATTTCAAGGTAAGAATTGAACCCTTGCACATTTTCTAACAGATTAATGCTTTGAAAGTTAAGGAAAATTGGTTCTGTTTTTTGAAGATTAAATGATGAGGAAATAAGAATACTTAAAAACAAAATCATGTTTATTGTGACTTTATTAAAAATTGTTTTCCATACAGCTTTCAACACATGGTGTCTCATATGTGGTCTCTGCCAAAATTGTGAAAGAATTGTGAAAGAATTTTTTGCTTTGATTCTAAACTCCCCCTGCTTATTACTCCCAAGTGGCCTGTGCCATAACTTTATTTTTAGAGTTAAAAGTGAATGTGTTAGTTGCTCAGTCATGTCTGATTCTTTGTGACCCCATGGACTGTAGCTCACCAGGCTCCTCTGTCCATGGGATTCTTTAGGCAAGAATACTGGAATGGGTAGCCATTCCCTTCTCTTGGGGATCTTCCTGACCGAGGAATCAAACCTGGGTCTCCTGCATTGCAGGAGGATTCTTTACCATCTGAGCCACCAGGGAAGCCCATTGAAAATGGTTGGCAAATTTTCCTTTGGGGATATTCCATTTCTGCACTGCTTGAGATAACTGAAACTGTCTAGAGGGACCTGAGAATCCTTTCATCAACACTGTCTGCTTTTAGAGGCTACATATCCACTCAAGACACTGCTCACTTTTGCCTTTTGGCACGAGAGGATGACTGGCAGGTCATTGGACGGCCTGTTGTCTAAGTGAACTCATTGGACGGGACCTTCATCACTGGGTGCTTTGAAGGTAGCCAGGCAGCACTGCAGCTCTAGAGAGCTTCCTTTGCAACCTGCAAATGACAGTAATATTATGAAAGATTTCTCCAAAGACAGACATTTTCAATTAGCCAAATTACTCTAACAGGGCGTAGCTCAGAAAGATTTAAGGCAGAGCTAGTTGCTGTGCCAGCCAAGAGGCCTGCTCTGCCAATTGAAAGACTAGCACATCCTCCCTGCCAACTTGCAATGAAATGATTCTTGCAGTGACAGCAGATCTACTCTGCAGGTTTGATTTAGGGCCTTCGATTACCATACCTTTGTAATTATCATTGGGCCATGATGAATCCTGGGGAAAGCATGGGTCTTAAATGCAGGAACACAGGAGCCTAATCAGAATGCAGTGTGTAGAATGAATTTTTCTTCTTGATGCCTCACCGCTTTTCAACCAATTGTTCTTGGTTTGAGTAAAACTGTAACACAACTCTTTGCCAGTAATTGTGATTCATCTTCACTTTGCTAATCAAAATGTTGTTTCACAGGCTCTGATGGTATTCAAAACACCTTATAGGAAGTATGCTATTGCTTTAAGTTGGCTATCTTAGATCTAGTATTTTGCATGTAGTGGTGGGAAAAATTTTAAAGCCTCTTGTAGCTCTTAAACCCTTTTAATCTTGCATAGCACACTCACAAGGATTCTAAAAGACAAACATTATATTGCTGTATGTGTATATATTTTAAATTTTTCTGTTACTAAGATCAATGATATCTGGACTAGTGATTCTATTTTTTTCTACTTAGGGACCATATCTTATTTAGGAAACACGCATTTCAGAGGGTTTGCAAGTACTAGAGAAGTTGCTTGGTACTGATGGGCCATAACTTCAAATAGCAGTATTATGTTAAATATCCAGCTTTGTCCAATGACCTGTGTTCACCTAGGGTGAAGCAGAATAGTATGAAGGAAAGACTGTGGACTTAATTCCAGAAGATCACAGTGCAAATCTGAATTCTTCATATTTGTGAACAGGTGTGACCATGGATATATCTCTTCACCCTTCTAGGCCTCAGATATTTTCTACAATGTGATTACATTGGCATAGATCCTCACCAGGACTTCTCCATCTCTGATATCTATGATTCTGTGAAAACAGGACTCCCTCTTCTTGACCATCAGCATTAAGTACTTTGTATGCAATTTTTGGAAAACTGTTATTTATGATACTCAAGTTACTAATGTTTAGAAATTCTTTTCTCCCGGGATTTCACCCCTGTCTTATATGATTGCAGATAATGGAAATTTGGGGAATTTGAAATCAGAGAAGCTTATATCAGCATCATTCCGATGTTCGTAGAGTCAGTGAAGAATGGAATTGATTCCTTTTTGGTTTGGAAATATTATAAACATTGAGACACCTAGTTCAACCGAATTCTTTGGCCACTTTGTATCTTTGTATTATTATATTGCATATAAGTCCTGACTTCCCAGTTAAATGATAAATCCCTGAAAGTCTGGAATATATTTTTGGCCTCTAAATATCCCTAGCACCTACCATCTAACAGGGCCCTATAACTAATCATTGAATAAGTTATACAACATAAGTTTTAAAACCTTATGAAAAAAATTGTATAGGCTGAAAATTTCCTAATTACTAAAAAGTAAGCAATTTTGCACAAAACTCAACGAAAAGGGTATATAGAAATGAATCATTGATCTTCCATTGTAAACTGAAACTCATTCTGGTGTAATTAGTGGTTATTTGATTTTTAATTGACAGTATCTTCCATAAATCATATTGTATACAGCTAAGTAGTTGTTTCTTCACAAATAGCTTAGCTAGTATATGATCATATTTATTATAATTTGATATATTCTGAATTTATATATTCAATTTAAAGTTTTAATGCCGTGAAAGTGGGGACTACACAGCTACCTAGTATATTTATGTGTGGTTTCCCCCTTGCCTCTGAAACTATAAATTGAGAACCAGAATATCTCAGTTTAGAAGGTAAGTGTCCAAATCTTATAGTCTTAGGGATGCCTTCCTTCTCTAAACTCTACAGCTACCACTCTGTCCTGTAGGTTTGGCCTTTTGTTATAGGGCTGTTATGCTATTTTAGTCTTTGGTATTTGTCCTACCTCCCCTGCCAGATTAAAGATTTATTGAAAGCAAAGGCCACGTATCTTGCAATTCTGTATTCCGAGAGTCTAACAGAGTTTTACTTATCCAGAAAGTAATCAGTTAATATTTTCTGGAATCTTACAGGTAGGTATATAGACACATTTCCCATTGCAAGTGTAAGTTTATTTGTTGAACTCCCAATTCATGGAAAAGGAAAAGGCAGAGGAGCCAGAGATCAAATTGCCAACAACTGCTGCATCATAGAAAAAGCAAGGGAATTCCAAAAAATAATCTACTTCTGCTTCCTTGTCTATGTGAAAGCCTTTGACTGTATAGATCAGAAGAAATTATGGAAAAGTCTTAAAATAATGGGAATACCAGACCACCATACTTGTCTCCTGAGAAACTTATATGCAGGACAAGAGACAACAGTTAAAACCGGACATGGTACAAACACACTGGTTCCAAATTGGGAAAGGAGTATATCAAGGCTATATATTGCTACCCTGCTTATGTAATTTACATGCAGAGTACATCACACAAAATGGCAGGCTACATGCCTCATAAGCTGTGATCAAGAATACTGGGAGAAATATCAAGAACCTCAGATATGCAGAGGATATGTCTTTAAGGGCAGAAAGTGAAGAGGAACTAAAGACCCTCATGATGAAGGTGAAAGAGGAGAAGTGAAAAAGCTGGCTTAAAACTCAACATTCAGAAAACTAAGATCACGGCATCTGGTCCCATCACTTTATGGCAAGTAGATGGGGACAAAGTGGAAACAGTAACAAATTTTATCTTGGTCTCCAAAATCACTGCAGACGGTGACTGTAGCCATGAAATTAAAAGACACTTGCTTCTTGGAAGAAAAGCTATGACAAACCTAGACAGCATATTAAAAAGCAGAGACATCAGTTTGCCTACAAAGATCTGTGCAGTCAAAGCTATGGTTTCTCTAGTAGTCATGTATAGATATGAGAGNTAAAAGACACTTGCTTCTTGGAAGAAAAGCTATGACAAACCTAGACAGCATATTAAAAAGCAGAGACATCAGTTTGCCTACAAAGATCTGTGCAGTCAAAGCTATGGTTTCTCTAGTAGTCATGTATAGATATGAGAGTAGGACCATAAAAAAGGCTGAGAGCTGAAGAACTGATGCTTTTAAACTGTGGTGCTGGAGAAGACTCTTGAGAATCCCTTGGACAGCAAGGAGATCAAACCAGTCAATCCAAATGGAAATCAACCCTGAATATTCACTGGACGGACTGATACTGAAGCTGGAACTCCAATACTTTGGCCACCTGATACAAAGAGCTGACTCACTGGCAAAGACCCTGATGTTGGGAAAGAATGAGGACAAAAGGAAAAGAGGGTGACAGAGGATGAGAGGATTGGATGGCATCACTGACTCAATGGGCATGAGTTTGAGCAAACTCTAGAAGATAACGAAGGACAGGGAAGTCTGGTGTGTTACTGTCCATGGGGTCGCAGAGAGTTGGACAGACTTAATGATCGAACAACAGTAATTTATGAAACAGTCTTAATGCAGAAATAGCTATTTTCCTTTTATAATAATTTACTCTAAAAATATTTAGGTCTTTTAGTTACTGTCATACAGTTTAGTCTATGATCTTATGCAGATGTAGGATGTTCAAGATTTAAATTGTCTTTCAGTTCAGTTCAATTCAGTCGCTCAGTCGTGTCCAACTCTTTGCGACCCCGTGAATTGCAGCACGCCAGGCCTCCCTGTCCATNAACTAAGATCATGGCATCTGGTCCCATCACTTCATGGGAAATAGATGGGGAAACTGTGGAAACAGTGTCAGACTTTATATTTTTGGGCTCCAAAATCACTGTAGATGGTGACTGCAGCCATGAAATTAAAAGACGCTTACTCCTTGGAAGAAAAGTTATGACCAACCTAGACAATATATTCAAAAGCTTTGCCTGCAATACAAGAGACCCAGTTTTAATCCCTGGGTCAGGATGATCCCCTGAAGAAGGGCATGGCAACCCACTCCAGTATTCTTGCCTGAAGAATCCCATGGACAGAGGAATCTGCTGGGCTACAGTCCATGGGGTCACAAAGAGTCAGACACGACTGAGCAACTAACACTTTCAGGACCAAAACCACTTTGTGCAATAGCCCTCATCTTAATTTCACTCATGGAACCGAATTGTGTCAATATTGAAGTCACTAGCTAATTCATTTGGCACTGACCTTTAAAAATGACTTGAGCAATAAAACAAAAACAAAAAGCAACAACCCAATGGCAGAAATAACAAAACTGAACAAAGGCAATTAAAAGATTGTCTAATAGTATGAATTTTTCTACAACTTCATGATTAAGATCATCAAGTTCAATATGCAAATCAAACTCCTTTTGTTGAAACAGTTCCGCATTGCAATTCCTTCCCTTAATCTTTATCCTTTCTGTTTCTCCCTAGCCTATAATTTCTGGAGCGTCATCTGTCAGGGGAGCAAGAGGTGATTTTACTGCATAGCAAATTATCATTATTAGCCCAAGCTGCATCCGTAATGAGCTCATTCTTGCCGCTAAAAACAATTCTATTACCTGATGAGACAAAATCCTTTGGATCTGGAAATGCTGAAGAAACGGAGGGTATGGGTTCGTATGTTTTCTTATGACAACGGGGCCTTTTGTGGGGACCATTTGAATTCTGTGGCAGTTAAAGTGCTCCTTTGGGGTCCCTTCTCTCTTTCTGTGGGAGAATTGACCGTTTCTCTGTAGTCTGGATGTTGGGAGGGGATGCCTTGGTTTCCTGTCCCCGTCCCATGACTGGTGGCTCTAAACAGGATCTCAGCTATGGCTTTAACTTTGTTCCAGCATGGCTGCAAAGCATGTGGCCAGGAGTCAGAGGCTCCTTGACTTCAGATCTCAACTCTGTTTTTTTCCCCCCCTGGCTGTGTAACTCTGGATGTTTTCCTTAATCTCCGAGCTTCATATTTCTATCTAAAAAAACTAATAATTTTATTTATTTTTTGGCTGTACCGGATCTTCATTGCTGTGTGGGATATTCTCTAGTTTCAGTGAGTGGGGGTCATTCTCTACTTGCAATGTGCTGGCTTCTCGTTGCAGTGGCTTCTCTTGTTGCTGAGAACTTGGGCTTCATTATCTGTGGCATGAGGGCTCAGTAGTTGCCAACCCTACTGGCTTAGTTGCCTTGTGGCATGTGAGATCTTCCTGGCCCAGGGATCAAACCTGTGTCTCCTGCATCAGCTGGCAGATTCTTAACCCTGAGCCACCAGGGAAGCCCAGATTTCTATTCTGATAGAAACAGAAGATAACAGAAGAGCCAACCCAATTTCATGAATTTGAAGAGATTAGGTATGTAAATCTGAGCCACCTATGCTCAGTAAATATTATCCCTTACCTTTGGGGTAAAGGAACCTGGGGTACCCTGCTAGAGCTGACATGGATTGAGGGTGGGCAAGTGATGAGTCCACATGCTGGGTTCTCAATGGAAGAGGGTTCAGAATCGAGGGCTCCTGGCCCCTAGTGAAGTGCTCTTTTCACTGCTGTACTTTTCTTCCAGGCATTCTAACCCTGCGAGGCAGGCAGAACAGATGTGATTGGTCAAAAATAAAACAGCAACCACCCCATTAATATGCTTGCTCACGTCAGATTCTGGTCCTTTACCTGGAATAGCTTATCTAATTAGTATTGTTGTTGTTTAGTTGCTCAGTCGGACTCTTTGTTACCCTAGTGGACTGTAGCCTGCCAGGCTACCCTGTCCATGGGATTTCCCAGGCAAGAATACTTAAGTGGGTTGCCATTTCCTCCTCCAGGGGATCTTCCCGACCTGGGGATCGAACCCCATCTCCTGCATTGGCAGCACTGGCAGGTGGGTTCTTTATTATTGAGCCACCAGGGAAGCTCTTAATACTACTTAGTATGTATACTTTCATTTAACAGATGAGGAAACCGAGGCACACAGAAGTTAAGCAATTCACTCAGGCCATTTTTCCCAGGGAAAAATGCTGGTGGCTGTTCAAAGGCAGCTGATCCATGCCCGATAAAAGTCGCATGTCAGTATTCAGATTCAAACTGGGCTTGTCTGGATTCTCCAAAGACTGAGAAGAAGCATGTGCCTGTCTTCCTGACCAGCATAGGGAACCACCAGGAACAGGCACCAGGCACTCCATGACCTAGAAGAGCTGGCCACCCAGCCCCAGGGTCTTCAGACTTTGTTTCTCGTTTGTGTTCCCCTGAAGGTCACACCAAAGGCAGCTTTCCCCAGGTCTCTCTTATCTGCCTTGGACACGCCCCGCTGCCCTCCACACGCCCAGCCTCCAGCTTCAGTTGACCTCAAAACACTCCTATTTGCTTAAGCTCAACCCAATTTTGGCAGGTGCTCTTAAATTAGTTTAAGAGCATTTCAGACTAATTTTATGATTTGTGTGCACATTTATCATATCTGCAACCTTGTAACATTTTATNATGGAAGATGTGTATAAGAGACAGCCTCCACACGCCCAGCCTCCAGCTTCAGTTGACCTCAAAACACTCCTATTTGCTTAAGCTCAACCCAATTTTGGCAGGTGCTCTTAAATTAGTTTAAGAGCATTTCAGACTAATTTTATGATTTGTGTGCACATTTATCATATCTGCAACCTTGTAACATTTTATTTCCTTTGGTTGTCCTTTTCCTCCTTTTACCTACTTTTGCACATTTTGAAGACCAGTGTCTTGGAGAAGGAAATGGCAACCCACTCCAGTATTCTTGCCTGAAGAATCCTATAGACAGAGGAGCCTGGTGTGCTATAGTCCGTGAGGTCACAAAGAGTCAGACACGACTGAGCGACTGATACTACTACTAACCAGGGTCTGAAAAACCTTTCTATGGGGTTTATGGCCATGAATGTAGTGTTTTGTCTAGTGCTACCTCAGCCTTCTGCTCTGAGGGTACTCATCCTTTCAGTGAGCAAAAATCCCTGCAGCCCTTCCTTCTAAACCTGGGGGCTGAATACTTTTTCTGTAAAGGGCCAGATAGTCAATATATTAGGCCATATGTTCTCTGCTGCAACTATTCAGTTCTGCTGTTTGCACAGGAAAGTCAAGATAGACAATATGTGAATGTATGTGTGGCTGTGTTCCAATAAAACTTTATTTATAGACACTGAAATGTTAATTCCATATCATTTTCATGTATCAGGAAAGATCGCTCTTTTGAATTAAAAAAATTTTTAAACGTGAAAACCATTCATAGCTAGCAGGCTGTACAAAACCAGGTGGCCCGTGGCCCCAAGTCACTGACCCCTACTCTAGACCAGAACTTAACCCAAAGGGTTGATGCTAGTCAGGATTAAGTTGTAAGTTCTTTCTTTAATAACCAGGATAGGTCAAGCAAGTGCCCTTCTGAGAGAGAGAGATCCCTCAGGAGGATCACAGATCAATCCCCTTGTGCCTCAGAAAACAATGTGATTCAAACTCATTCCCAAGAGGGAGAGGATGGATGCAGGGGGATGTCAGTCTCAGATTAGTCAGGAGAAGGCTTGTGGTTGCTTGAGAGAAAAGGTAGAAATAAAAACCTCTACAGGTTTTTCATACCCTGCATTAAAGTTAAAATCTAATTTAGATGAAAATGAATGCATAGAAATTAACCACGCGTGCGAGGCTTTCGTCGTCAGGCTGAGTACCCTGTAACGATAGCTTTACCAAATTTATTCCCTTGGCTTGAAAATAAAGATGCTTTTTGAAATTTGATTTTGTTGTTTTACAAATCGTTTTAGCTTTGTGAATCGTGCAAACTCCATTTCTGATCTGCCTCAAACAAAAACAGAGCATTAAAGTGTTTAAGATCCAATCAAAGGCTCGCTGCGAGCAGTACAATATTAAAATAACAGAAAAATCAATTCAATTTTTATTTGGAACATGATTTGTCACAAATAGCATTCTAATAGATAACACTGATTATATGGTAGCAAACGTAATTTATATATACTGAGGTCTGTGCCTTTGTCAGAGTCATCATTAAGGAATTTGACACGTATGCAGGAGAACAATAAATGTCAACTGAAATATATACCAGTTAGATATAAATGGGATGCTGAAATGAGTGATGCTGGCATATGCTATACTTACAAGTAATAATACACAGTCTAAAGTAGCTTGCATTTTCAAACAGGAACTCTTTTTAAGTTGTTATTTAAAATATCTCATATTTCTGAAGGTCAGGAATAAATGGCACTATTAGCATTAAAAGCTAGTCAAAGAAAAAGTAATTTGTTGTTCATTTAACATACCATTTTGCGAAAGAGCTTTGTAAAGTATTCACATTTTTTTCCCCCTTTGGAGGCTTAGAAGACAGGATGAAGATGCTGGTTCTTAATGGAGGGCTTTGTGCTGCATCTTTGTTGCTGTTAACATCCTGGCTCAGTGAGATCTTTGTAGAATTACGAGGTTTGTGCTTGCGGCAGTAAACGCTAAGAAGTAGAACTGTTTAAGCGAGGTCTCGGCTGGCTCTCTCAGGGTGCTGCCTGGGTGCTGGATGTGGTCCTTATCAGTAGTGGCTACCAGCACAGGACTGACAGCCGAACACTGAGGACAAGACTGTCCGGAGCTGATGATGGAGAGTTTTGGCGCAACAGACACAGGTCCCCAGGAGTAAGAGGAGGAAGGCTCTTGCTCTGTGTCTTGGGAACAGTAACAGATAAGTCAGAGTTCAAGTCCAGATGCAGACGGGGACCATCTTTGGGTCTTAGAAACCTTTCATCTGTGACCCCTCCTACCAGCCACAGATCCCGAACTCCAAATTATTGTAACTCCCTTCTCCTTTTTCCTCTTAAATTTAGACAAAAAGTGAAAACTACCAAAAGATAACATTGACCAACACCATTGTAATTACCGCCTGGAATTAGCCAAGATAAGCTTTTTGTCATAATGTTTCAAATCCCTTTGTTAATTAAAAATATGACACCACCAATAAAGAAGGATTTTAAATAGCCTTGTTTTGATATTTTGGACCACATCTGTGGCAGAGAGTGAGATGGTTAGATAGCATCAGCGACCCAGTGGGCATGAATTTGTGCAAACTCCAGGAGATGGTGGACAGAGGAGCCTGGAGTGTGTACTACAGTCTATGCGGTCGCAAAGAGTCAGGCATGACTTAGCAACTAAACAATAACAACCACATCTGCAGTGAGTAGCTGTATTTTGTGAACAGAAATGTGTATAAATGATAACTTCTGCGTCTAGATGCTATCTTCCTGATGCTTGCTTTTCTCTTCAACAGAACATTTGGGAGATGTACTCGTGGTGATATATGTGGACCCCAGCTCCGTCTCTCTTGTTACTGAAGTTGTATTTTGGGTAATTGGATGGGTACAAGTTACTTCCCTGGTGGCTCAGACAGTAAAGCATCTGCCTACAATGCAGGAGACCTGGGTTCGATCCCTGGGTCGGGAAGATTCCCTAGAGAAGGAAATGGCAACCAGCTCCAGTACTCTTGCCTGGAAGATCCCATGGATGGAGGAGGCTGGTAGGCTGCAGTCCATGGTCACAAAGAGTCAGACACCACTTAGCGACTTCACTTAAATGTACTTAAAAAAATTCATTTGCTTTCCCTCAATGACTCGTGGAGATGAATCTCACACATTTGTGATCCAGGTATCTCTTTATGTGTTGCCTCCTTATATCATTTCATCTACATTTCTGTGTGGCTGGTCTTTCCTTCATGTATTCTGAATACTAATTCTCCATTGAGTCCACTTCAAATACCTTCTCTGAGGCTATGCTTGTCTTCAGTCCTGATATTTGGTGTCTGTTACTCTTACAGAATAGCTCAGGGATGTCTGCCCTTCCTGCTTCTTTTATTGATTGTTTATCATGTGCTGGGCACTGAACTATCTTATTTAATCATCACAGCCACCCTGTGTGGGGGAGAGGGGATACTGTTATTCCCGGGTGTGCTGAGGTTAAGAAGGGAAGGAGCCAGCCCAGGTGATACAGGCAGAGAGAGAGCTGGGAATCCAAGGCCAACCCCCTCTTCCTTGAGAGCTGGGCATTTAAGTCCTGTATCACTTAAAAGAGGAAAGATGGGAAAGTGTCCTTACAAAGTTTAGAAGGAAACATATATGGCATTTCTCAGTCTTAGCTGTGCATCTCCCAGGAGTTTTAAAAACTGCTGATGCTGGGCCTCAACTCAGAAATCCTACTTGGTCTAGGGTGTGGCCTGGACGTGAGTTTTTTTTTAATCTCTCTGAGCGATGCTGCTATGTAGCCAAGGCTGAGAACCTTTGTTCTTTAATTTGTAGTTTATTGAGATCTAAGAAGTCTAGGAGGTATCAGACAAGGACCTATTTCACAGCATCAAGCTGAGAGCATACATGCTGTATAGGGCTTCAAGAAAAAACACTTTTGAAAATACAAAGGAAAAAGGAGAATGAAAGAAAACCCCCAAGGTACTGAACTAAGACCCTTTAGTTCTGCTGCAAATAAGAGGCTTTCTTATAAAGGGAGGGGCAGACTCCTGGTCTCATTCTTAGAATCTCAGGGGCTGAATCACCAGCCATTCTCTTCAATCCCCAATCCCTGGGACCATGACGCCATTCACAAAATTGCTAAAGGAGCCATTTCTGCATTCTCAGAACTGAGTGGTGGCTACACCCACTCTGCCCAATAAGTGTGCCCTCCTCTGCCATCCCCAGGCCCTGAAAATGCCTCCCTCTTCCTCCAACCAGCCTATTTAGTCACAGGGGCCCCAGGACTGACTGAGCAGGTCAGCTGGGGGCCGTTGGGAGGCCGAGCACGGGCAGGAGGCCAAGATGGAAGGGCCACACTCTGCTGCGATCCTGGCACTCTGCCCGTGGCGGCACTGAGCCCCCTAAGTTCTGGGCACAGACTCCCCATCCGCTCATTGGCCTTGGATGAAGACCACGTAGGCCGAGGCCCTAGCTGGCTCAGGAAGGATAGCTGAAACCTGACCCTGACCAGGTGTGAGGTCAGGGAGGTGAGTCCTCTGGGTAGCCCGGGGTTACAGCATCTGCAGAAACTTTGTAGGACCTGCGGCCAGGCTGCAGTTACAGGCCCTGGGAGTGGCTGCTCTAGGCCCTCCCACTGACTTTCTGGTTTTCTCCCAGGGAGAGGGATAAGTTGGGTAAAGTATCTTCCTGCGACAGAACAATCCAATTTTCTTTTTTCTTCTNAAGAGGTGGTTCTGAGCTTCATCCTGCTATCCTCACACTGTCACCACACCCCCAATGCCACCACCTGAACTGTGACCTCAGTGCAGCAAAGCACGGGGAGGAAGCTTGCCCAGCTCTTTGCAGCCCCGTGGACTGTAGCCTGCCAGACCCCTCTGTCCATGTGATTCTCTAGGCAAGAATACTGGAGTGGGTTGCTATTTCCTTCTCCAGGGGATGTTCCTGACCCAGGGATCTAACATAGGTCTCTCTGAGCCACCAGAAAAAACTACTATTAAGAGACAGTTCTAAGTATAAAGACAGGGCAACTTAAAAAAAAAAATCAGCAGATTCATGCTTGACTTTATCTTATAATCTAGACAGTACATTAGAATATGTAATGAATATACATCTTTTCCAAAGGAATACTAAGACAGAAGTAGCAAGAAAGTTATAAATGACAATCAGATGAAATAATTTAGATGAAGCTTATCTCTCTCGAAGAGATAGCGACTGGGCAAGTGGTCAGGAAGGAAATACAATGTGCTTTTAACTTTTTATGAAAAATAATGTTCAGTTTCATGTTGCTGAACATAGTTCTATTTTTGCCAAAAACATCTCTACTTCGAATACGGTCAGAATTCTTTATAAAACTCCACTTCTGGTCTTTGTTTTTGAATCTGTTATTTTTGTTGTCATCTCCTGATTGCTATCCTGTGAAGCTACTGCATCTTTCCCACTGTCCCCTGACACCTTGGTTTCCCTCCCACTGTCCCCTGAAGCCTGGATTGCCTTCCCGCTGTCCTTGGAAGTTGCAATATCCTTCCCGTGGTCCTTCTAGCTCTGGTTGCTCCATAGCCACAGAAAACTGCCAGCATCATGAATCATGCCACTTTCCCTGTACTTCTGTTACTGATGCAGTTGGGACATCAAAGCAAACACCCTGCTTTCCTTTGAGAAGGACCATTCCCTTCACTTTTTTTTCAGACCACCATAGACAAATGTTAATTAATGAGTATGAATGTGTTCCAATATCTGTTTATTAAAACATGTGGTATATTGAATTTTACCTGAAGTATATTGTTTGCTGACCCCTGATCTTCAGCAAAGTTTTCTGCCAGTTATCTCCTGGAACAAGTTTGAGTTCACCAACCTATACACAGCTTAGGCATCTAATGTCATATATCTCATAAGTGATCACATTATTTTGTTCCTTTCATAATCCTTGACAGATAGGTTTCTGATCCTTTCATTAAGTTTAGTAAAATGGGAAGTGAGGTGATGTGAGTAAGAATGTTATACCTAGAATGTAAAAGAACTATGTCAATTTGAATGTTTTTGAGTGACCAGTAAATGGAGAAGGAATAGTGTCTCTGCAGCCGTGNTTCTGATCCTTTCATTAAGTTTAGTAAAATGGGAAGTGAGGTGATGTGAGTAAGAATGTTATACCTAGAGTGAAAAAGAACTATGTCAATTTGAATGTTTTTGAGTGACCAGTAAATGGAGAAGGAAACGTGTCTCTGCAGCCTTGAGTTATATTTTCACTATAACATTAAAATAAATCACATTAACATAAAATAAGAATTGATTATCATATCTTCTAGAGAGTGTGCATATTGAGATATAAAGTTCACCACTACTCAGTTTATTAATATTTAGAAAATGAAGTTTGAAATTTTTGCCATTCCAGCTCGGTTATAATTGCTTCTAAGCGTGTCTTTAGGTACTTTAAGGTGAAGTTTGAATTTGATTGAGGAAAGGGATAATAGGAGTAAGACTTAGAAAGAAGCAAAAAGAATGAATTAAACTTGTGTTTTAGGCATTATGTGCTAATATTCCACTGGAATACTTCAAATGCTAGTGTTGCTAATCGTAATATAGTTTCTCATGCTATAAGACTGATGGTTAATTTTATTATAGAAATTTGAATCACATAATCATATAGGGAGTTTCCACTTCTGAATATTTCACACCCTAGGGATGTTCTTCCCAACCCAGTGGAGAAAAAAGAGAAGCCTGTGGTACATGATCATGGCTGTGGAAAGGTTCTAATCATAGGTATGAGAATAGATTGATGTCTGAGTAAATACCTGGAACCGTCAATGTGTCTCCTCACTGACTTCAGTGGGAACTTACAAATAAGGATGACATACTGGCATTACGAATAGTTCAGAGCAAAGGAAAATCCTCAAATTATTCATGTTGTTTTTTTTCCAATTCAATGGTTTTTCTTTAACTACTTGAGTCATTGCTTTGTCTAAATTTGAGGAAAAGAAAAGAAAGTAAATTGCTTAAAATTTAAATTTTCTTTGCATTAAGCATTTTAAAGTCTAGTTTACAAAATTTTAGGAAGTAGAAGGGGCATCACAGGCCAATCCCCTGACCCTCACTTCAAAGATAGGAACCTCTTAAATCTTGACAAATAATGGCTGCCTTCTGTGTGAAAAATGCCAGGAAAAGAACTCATCCTATAAATATGCCCATTGGGATTTTTCTCACTATTAGAAATTTCCCTTTTGTTCTTATCCTAAATCTACTTGACTANGTAGAAATGTCAATGCTCCCCTCCCAATTCATCCCACCCTCCCTTTCTCCTCGCTGTGCCCACATGTCTGTTCTCTACATCTGTGTCTGTATTCCTGCCCTGCAAATACGTTTATCAGTACCATTTTTCTAGATTCCATATATGTGCATTAATGTATGATATTTGTGATGACCTAGAGGGATGGGATGGGGCTTCCCAAGTGACACTAGTGGTAAAGAACTTGCTTGCCAATGCAGGACACATGGGAAACTTCCCACAGTTTGATCCCTAAGTTGGGGACCCCCTCTGGAAGAGGATATGGCAACCCACTCCAGTAATTCTTGCCTGGAGAATCCCATGCACAGAGTAGCCTGGTGGACTACAGTCCATAGGGTTGCACAGAGTCGGTGAAGTGACTTAGCATACACGCACGGATAGGTGGGATGGGAGTATGGGGTGGAGACTCAGGAGGGAGAGAGGTATAGGTATGCATATAGCAAATCCACTTGGTTGTAGCAGAAACTAACAAAACATTGTAAAGCAATTATACTCTAATAAAAGAATAAAATAGCAAAAGCAAAGAAAACAAACAAAAAAACCCAGAGGGTTTTGAGCCTGGCAATGATGATCCTCTTTTAAGGTGGACTTTTTTCTTTNGTTGTAGCAGAAACTAACAAAACATTGTAAAGCAATTATACTCTAATAAAAGAATAAAATAGCAAAAGCAAAGAAAACAAACAAAAAAACCCAGAGGGTTTTGAGCCTGGCAATGATGATCCTCTTTTAAGGTGGACTTTTTTCTTTTCATATTTTTAGATACAGCTTGGTACTCTCCCAGCTCCTACCAGGTAAGGTTCTGTTCCCTCTGAATGAGAAGAGTTTGCTACTATGAGCTAGATCCAATACATGCCATAGTCTCCAAACAAAGCAATTTACATTCCTAACTGCTCCCCAGCTGAAACTAACTCAGAAGTTTCTGCCAAGTACTGCCCAGGTGTCTTCCTTATTGTTTAAGATAAAAGAGTTCATATTTGCCTGTTTCTTTTTTTTTTAATGGGTCTACATGATTTTTTCTTTTCTTTTTTAAAAAATTTATTTATTCTTAATTGAAGGATAATTGCTTTACAGTATTGTGTTGGTTTCTACCAAACATCAACATGAATCAGCCCTTCTTGAACATATGCCTAAATACTGATGCCGTGCTCCTGCCAACGTGAGTTTGGCTTAAGGAACTTATTTATTTTTCAAAAGTAAATTGATGGATAGATGGAAAGTTGAGATGAATAGTTAGGTAGATGAATGGATAATTGGCTGGATGGCCAGAAGCATGAGACAACAGGTGTCTGGATAGATGGCTGGATAGATGAGTGGACAGATAAGTAGATGAACAGAAAGGGCTGGATGAATGTATCAGTGGATAAATGCATAGATGCGTAGGTTGGTGATTGGATGGATGAATGGATGGACTGGTGAACAGATTGATAGCTAAATATAGAAAATAAAACTTTAGATGGAATAAAAGATACGCACTCAGTCCTATCTTCACCACCTTGCACTGTAATTCTGGAAGCCCCTAGTTTGGGCCGGAAGAGATTTATCACATTGTTGTTCCAAAGGAACTTGACCTTCTGGACTTTTCCAATATTGACGTCCACATCAATGTCACACATATGACTTGCATCTGGTTGGAGGGATCCTCTGAAAACATAGACATAAAATATTTTATCAGGTGTATATATAAATACATAGGTTGACAGCAATCTATTGTTTCTCCAAGCAATAGCCACTGTTGCTGGTTTTCTGCAAATAAATTGTATAACTTCATACACATCCAGGGACTGGTAAATCACAAAGGTGTTTGTAAACAATACAACTTTTAAAAATATTAGACTCTAGATTTCCACTGGTTTTGTTTTTCCCTGGGATTCCCAGGTGACACAGTGGTAAAAAAAATCTGCCTGGCAATGCAGGAAACTCAAGAGATGCAGGTTCGATCCCTGGGTCAGGAAGATTCCCTGGAGTAGGAGATGGCAACCCACTCCAGTATTCCTGCCTGGAAAATTCCATGAATAGAGGAGTTTGGCAGGCTGCAGTCCATGGAGTCGCAAAGAGTCGGACATACCAAACAACTAAGCACACACAGAGTTTGTTCCTAGAGGGAAGTTAAATATTTGGGGTTGCATATTAACCCTATTTGTTTACTGTGGGACTAATTAATGCAATATCTTATGTTCAAAGATGCCTGTGGGTTAGCTGAGGTCATTTGTTAGCACCTCATATGTAGCATAGAAAGTGGTCAAAGAGCTTTAACATGAAAATTATTATGTAGGACTTAGTGCAGAAAACAATCTATTTTTATAGCATTGAAAGTGTGAAAGTGTTAGTTGCTCAATCATGTCTGACTCTGTGACCCCGTGGATTGTAGTCCACCAGGTTCCTCTATCTATGGAATTCTCCAGGCAAGAATCCTGGAGTGAGTTGCCTTTCCCTTCTCCAGGGGAATCTTCCTGATCCAGGTCTCCTGCATTACAGGCATATTCTTTATATGAGCCACCAGGGAAGCCCTTTTACAGCATTGTTATGCATTTGTCCAACACACATTCACCAAGCACCTCATATACCCAGCGGAAGTAGGTACGGAGGCTACTACAGCAATGAGAAGATGGCCTCAGGCTTCCTCTGTGTGTATGTGTAGGGGATGAAGTGTGCGAGTTGGTGAGGAGGAAGTTGCCACACAAATGCACCTGGCCTGAGGAGAATTTGTTATTCATAAAACCTAAGTCAGGAAGCAACAACTGACAGTTCAAAAGAAGTCCACATTTGTCTCATGTTAAATAGCGACTTCTCCCTCTTTCCACTCGTCTGTAAACGGGGTGATTGAACCAGATCCTAGGCTTCCATCCAGCTTCGACATTTCAGGATTCAATGGTTCTGTATCATAGATGGCTAGGTTTATAAAGCAGTTTATACCTAATCTCATATGAATAATCTACCATGGAAAGTCTGGTCATTTCCCTTTACTATCAAACTTACTTGAAAATTTGATATTGTTTTGAGTTTCCATTACTTCCATACAAAGCAATTCTGATGGACCCCCTCACTTTCTTTGTTCCAGCCAGTGTGACGGATACCCTGTATCTCCAACCTGTCCAAAGAAATGCAATCATTAAATTAACTCATCTTGTTGAAAAAAATGACCCTACGGAGGCAGTCTTGTTCCAAGCTGAGTCCTCTGTGGGTCAGGGGTAGGAGTGACTATGCATGATGCTTTTCTTCAGTGAGGATTGGTGTCCTAAGATCCAGGTTGCTCTCCCTGGCCTCCCCCAACCGCCAATCTTCTGGTATTAAGAACAATGCTGCAGGGTCCATTATTGAGCGCATATTCTCATTTACACATGCAAATATTTTCCCTAAGTAAATTCTGAGAGGAAGAATGACTGGGTTAAAGTCTTATGCATACAAGACTTTATAGAGACTGCCAAACTGTGATCTTTCATGACAAATATTGTGAAGATTACATGAAGTGTTTTATAAAGTGCTACATAACTTTTTAAAATTTGAAACTCCTTTGAACAACAATTGTTCTTCATTTGGCTACCATTACTTATAACACATGAATCTTGATCATTTCACTATCTGGTATTTTTTAAATGAGAAGCTGGGCAAAACAACAAAAACACAACATGATTGTGTGTATGTAGGGGGACCGATATGACATAATTAGTAGGGAGACTTCTTGACTTACAGTGACTTTGCCCCACCTCACCTAAAGGAAATCAGTCCTGCATATTCATTGGAAGCACAGATACTGAAGCTGAAGCTCCAATACTTTGGCCACTTGATGCAAACACCTGACTCATTGGAAAAGACCCTGATGCTGGGAAAGATTGAGGGCAGGAGTAGAAGGGGACGACAGAGAATGAGATGGTTGGATGGCATCACTAACTCGATGGACATGGGTTTGAGCAAATTCTGGGAGACAGAGAAGGACAGGGAAGCCTAGCATGATGCAGTCCATGGGGTCACACAGAGTCAAACTGAACTGAACTGAACTGAATGCTCTACTTCTGTTAATGGATCAATCCTTCTGGCCACAGGTGTGAGTGAACTTGTAACCCAGCTTGGGCCAATCAGTGTACTTTATTCCATTGACCGGGATTTTTGGTTAAAGGGTGAACTTGAGACCTAAGACAAATGCCATTCTACTGTCCTTCATTATAGCTTAAAATGGTTGGAGCAGAATTTCTGTTAAATTGCTACCTAGGGTCCTCTGAAGGCTGAAACACCTTTAAAATTATTTGCAAGAATTTTTAAATTCGTAAAACGGAAACTTACTTGTAAAGTTACCACTGCTCCCTGTGTTCAGGAAAAAGGTTTGTCCCACGGCACTGGTTTTCCCCTGGAATTGGTCAGCATAGTGCCCCATTTTGGGACATCCTTCTGCTGGACAAGGAAAACAGCCACCCTAGTGAAAGAAAACAGTTTGTCTGTGGGTCGTAGGCCTTGGACTCATCACTCACTCTATCAATCAATTCATCTTCTATTCCATCCATCCACCCATCCCTCATCCATCTTCTCATCTACTTATCCATCTTTCCATTCAGGTCTCCATTCTGTGTCTGCTCCCCAGGACCCCACACTGATCCATGCATGCTTGCAACCATCTACCCATCCATGCATCCACTGGGAATTTTCCAGAATGAAAAGCTGGGGATCTAGGGAAGACCCAGCACAGTTCAGATTTGTGCTGTTCCTCTCCTGCCCATCCTACTCCAAGGAGGAGGGCTCTCCTCAGCCATGGAGTTACACCTCTGCTCTGTTCCAAGTCACAGGGACAAAACCACCACCACCACCGTCTTCCCTGGGCCCCTGGTGTGCCTTACCTCCTGAAACTGTTCGTAGGAGGCACATGGGTAGCCTAGGAAGCCATCAGGGTTGAGAATACTGCTTGAGTAGTACTTGTAGCTTCTTAAGTGACTGCATGCTGCGAAGTCTTTGATTCCTGGGAAGACAAAGGCCCCAGAGGCTCATAAGAGGCATTAAACTTTTGAAGCCTGAACCATTCTGACTGAGAGAGGATCACCTCCGGATTTCACAGGTGGGTATCACTGCTCCTGAACACCTTGGCCACAGTTCAAAACTTCTATCATTGACCTTGACATACTTGGCAAGTAGAAAATTTGAGGGCTTATTTGTAGTGGTGGTTGGCTGGAGTTGCTTTCTTCTCCCTGGTACTGTCCATTTTCTGGGGAGGTCCTCCTCAGGGCTAGGCAAGTGTTAGGGAGTGAGAAGTTCTAACAAGCACCTTTATCTAACCCTCCAGNAAAATTTGAGGGCTTATTTGTAGTGGTGGTTGGCTGGAGTTGCTTTCTTCTCCCTGGTACTGTCCATTTTCTGGGGAGGTCCTCCTCAGGGCTAGGCAAGTGTTAGGGAGTGAGAAGTTCTAACAAGCACCTTTATCTAACCCTCCAGGGCCAGGCATGTATTGTAAATGATTGATGAAAGCTTGGGGGGTTTGGAGGTGTGGCTAGCAATATATATATATATGAGCTTCCCAGGTGGCTCACTGGTAAAGAATCCACCTGCCAAGGAGGAGACCCAAGAAACACAGGTTTGACCCCTGGATCAGAAAGATCCCCTGGAGGAGGAAATGGCAATCCACTCCTGCATTCTTGCTTGGACAATTTCATGAACAGAGAAGCCTGGTGGGTTACAGTCCATGGAGTCACAGAGAGACAGACGTGACTGAGTATACATATACATATATATTTCACCTTTCACATGAAGCCAGCTTTTCTGTCTACCGTCTCAGGCTGAGAAATTCCTCCTTATTCCTCCAGGCACAAAGTAAAAGCAATAGAAGGCAAGGTTACCGTGGCCTCTGACCACTCTCACTGCATTTTATGATCACCTTTCTCTTTAAACCAAAGTCCTCTTGTTGGGGGAAATTGCCTTTTTTTTTTTTTTANACGTGACTGAGTATACATATACATATATATTTCACCTTTCACATGAAGCCAGCTTTTCTGTCTACCGTCTCAGGCTGAGAAATTCCTCCTTATTCCTCCAGGCACAAAGTAAAAGCAATAGAAGGCAAGGTTACCGTGGCCTCTGACCACTCTCACTGCATTTTATGATCACCTTTCTCTTTAAACCAAAGTCCTCTTGTTGGGGGAAATTGCCTTTTTTTTTTTTTTAATCTCTCCAGCTACTTACTAATACTTGGTACCAAACTTCCCATGGAGTGATCCACAGTGACCCTGCCCTACCTGGTGGCCACTTCTGGGAGGTCTGCTGGGCTTTATCCCTCAACACGAGGGAAAGGAAGGTTGCACTTTGTGCTGGGGGAGAATTATCACCTCATAGTGCCCCCAGTCCTGCGTGTCCCACACCAGCACTCATTACCAGACAACAGAACCTGTTTCCAACTTAATTGTTTCTTTCATCCAAAATTGCTACCCAGGGATTGCATAATAGAGGAGCAAGTGGATGTAATTGTTCCTCAGTGCCTGCGCCGGGGTGACCCGGTGTGCACACAATAGAAACCCGCTCCAGCATCTAGGCTGTTCTCTCTCTCCCTGTCGTCTCTCTAATTAAACCTGGGCTCCTTCCTATTATGTGTGCCCAGCCTGCCACTGCTGGGAGACAGCCGCCCTCATTGTGACTCTGGTGTTCATTCTGGGAGCAGATCATCAGAAGAGCCCCATCCCCACCCCACCAGGAGGTGCCTGTGCTGAGTAGCTGCTGCTGCTGCTGCTAAGTCGCTTCAGTCGTGTCCGACTCTGTGCAACCCCATAGACTGCAGCCCACCAGGCTCCCCCGTCCCTGGGATTCTCCAGGCAAGAACACTGGAGTGGGTTGCCAGGTGCTGAATAGAGGGGAGGTCAAAGGCTCCACCGACTGGCGATGGATGCTGGCTGTTGTCTTATCGACTCTGCTCTTTCACATGAAGTACAAGCAATATTAAGATGCCACAGGAGGCCGCTCAACTCAAGGTAATGAGTGGACTAGAGCTTGCTCTGGACCAGCACAGGGTACCAAGGAGAGGCCCGGAGACCCAGGACACAGCCTTTGGCCTTGGGGAACTCCCAGCTCAGAAAAATAAAGACTGAAATGAGATGATCGCAGACTCAAAGTCTCCACTTTCAGGGAGGAGAGGGAAACCTGTTTTCACTGAATTGGTGAGAGGAACAGCCCAAAGCCAGAAAAAGGGACTGGCTGACGGCGATGGTGCTTCAGGTCACGTAACATTAGGGGCACTGAGCCCGATTTCTCAGATGAGCGGAGACACACACAAGGTTAGCCCCCTCTCCCAGACCCCCAGCCTCTGCCTCCTCACAGGCACCTCCAAAACCCCAGGGCACGCCCTCCTCCTTCTTCCCATTGTCTTCGTGCCAGCTCACTTCCTTTCCGTTCCTAGCATCTGACAAGAGCAAATGGCAAGAAAGTCAAAACCCTTTCACATCTTTGCTTCCACCCTGCAGTTCTCCAAGGGGCCGACCCTGGAGAGAGCATGGGAGCCAAAGCCAGAACTGGGTCCCAGCTGATGGGCAAGGGCAGCCCATGTCTCAGCATCCTGGTGCAGGCTGGGGGACGGCACAGGCTGGGCATGTGGTTGGGCTTTGCAGCCAGAAAATGGGCTTCAATATAAGGTGGCCTTGGGCCAGTTTTATCACTTTTCTGAGCCAGTTTCCTTGTCTGTAAAATGGGGCTAACCAGAATCACTGTCTCAGGCCACTGTGGTGAAAATGTCTGTCAGCACCACACACCCTGCCTTCTCTCTAAGTGGAGCAGCTGGGCTCGCTTCTCTCATTCACGTACCTTGCCATATTCCATTTATATCTATGATGGTTGACAGGATGTTTTTCTGACATCCAGGCATTTCCTTTCCTCCATTTGGGTAGAAGTCCAAGTGGCCCGCCTTTTGTCTTATTCCCAAACCTGAAACATTGGGAGCAGAGGTGAACAGGGAACGGGAGGAAGGCGGTCCCAGAGTCAGGTGATGGCTACAGAAAGCATGCAGCTCCTTCCAGCGGGAGCAAGAAACTGCTTGGCAAATTTTGTCCTCGGCACGGCCACCCTGTCTCTGGCTCTGTAGAAAGTTCTCAGAGATGAGCACTTGGCAAGACAAGGGAGGAGAGAACGGAGCACAGGAGATGAGGGGGAAGGTAGGTTCTGGGTGAGCAGGCACACGTGTATTTGTGTGTGTGTGTGTGTCTGTCTGTCTGTCTTGGAGAGACTCTGAACAACATAGATACTATTATTGGTGTCCTAATACCATTATATACCAGAAGACACATGTCAAGGCTGGTGCAATTTTTATGACTTTACTCATTTAAAAATTTTGGTTTCTACATGATAGTGTTATGCTGAGACCACGTAAATTATGTTGCTGTATTGAGGACCACAGCATAGTGGCTAGTTGGCTTGGATTTTGAAGCCCACAGGCCCATGATCACATTCTGGTTCTACTTACAGATCTGTGATCCTGGGCAAGCATTTGACCTTGTTGAGCCTCAGTTTCCTCAGCAGTGAAATGATAATAACAATACCTACTTTTCAGGGCAATGAAATCACAATGATTAATGAGTGAAGGTGTACAAAATGTTCAATGCAGCCCATGGTAAATGCTCCATAAGTGATAGCATCATGAAAACATATTCTTCATTGGCACATTTCATAAGTGGTTTTGCAAGAAAATATTACATAAAGAATGTTGATTTTAGAAGAATTAAGAATGATATTTAATCTCTGACAAAACAAACTTTAACCAAAGCTTTGCCATAAGAAGAAAAAAATTTCAAAAATTCACTTTGCATTNAGGAAGCCGGGAGTCCAGGCCCAGGGAAGGAGCGATCCCAGCTTTGGGTGCCAGCTCCTCCCACGCCAGGTGACTTCCCCTCTCTGAGCCTGGGTTCCTCACTGCTGAGTGGACTGGCATCTGGGCCAGCCTCTCGCAGCCCTCGGGAGTCAGTCAAGCCCAGTGCCTGGCACTCGGCAACAGGTTCCAACCAACCCACTTACGGGCTGCTCCAGATGCTTCACATAAAGTGAGGACACTCGAGTTCCTGGCTCGTTAGGAGCCACGCTCGGTAGACATGCTTTTCCCCTTTGGGGCCCAACACACGGTTTGTGAGACCCGAGGTCCCCAGCCAGGACCCGGCCCCGGCTGTGAGAGCACAGGGTCCTAACTGCTGGACCACCAGGGACCTCCCCACGCGCTTCTCTGCAGTAACCCCCTTTCCCCAGACCATGCCCCCGCGGGGCGGGGGTGAGGCCTGCCCTACAGATGAGCAAACAGGACCGACAGTCCCCTGGCCCAGGTCTTAGGGAGGCTGAGCTGGCTTTGCAGGCACCGTTTTGTGCCCAGGAGTGAAGGCGCCTTACAGATATCCTTGGGGGGTCGGAGGCATCTTAGATACCTTGGAGGGGGGCCCCTCTGCTCCCTAGGGTCCTGTCTCCCTGTGGCTGCTGCTGGGGTGATGGCACCAGCAGCGGTTTCCTCCAGGAGGTGGGGGAGGCAATCCCCGCGCAGCACCCGGGACGAGAGAGGACACCGACGGGTCCTTCGAGGCGTGCAGTGACCAGACGCCACCCCCTGCAGCCCAGCTGTCTCCTTCCGTTTTCACCAGGCCTCCCAGCAGCTTCTTCCTCCCTGTCCTCCACCAGCTCAGGTCTCTACAACCCCCCCACCCCCGCCATCCTGAGCAAGGCCAGGCTGGTGTGTCAGAGTCAGGGGTGGGAGGGTC
>SJYV01007633.1:387880-439505 GCA_006410875.1 Neotragus pygmaeus
TTTTAAAATCACTTCCTCCAAGTTATTGCCTGTATCTGTTAGTCTGGGGAGCAGGTGAGGCAGGCTGTCCTTAAGCAGGGGGGCCCTCTCACCATCCCCTCCATCATACTTACTTCCATGCACCACCCTCCAAGGGTCTCATTGCTGTTGTTCAGTTGCTAACTTGTGTCTGACTCTTTGCGACCCCATGGACTACAGCATGCCAGGCTTCTCTGTCCTTCACTGTTTCTTGGAATTTACTTGAACTCATGTCCATCGAGTCAATGATGCCATCCAACTATCTCATCCTCTGTCCCCAACGCTTTTCCTCCTGCCTTCAATCTTTCTCAGCATCAGGGTCTTTCCTATCAAGGAAGGTCTCCTTACTGCTCCCCTGGAAGTCTGCAGGGGCCTCCTCCTCCTCGCTGGCCTCCCAGCCTACAGTCTCAGTAGGCCGTCTTCCTGCAAGCCTGGGCCTAGAACCCCCAGCTCTGTGGAGACTTCCCCGTCTTGCTCCTGCCTCTTCTGGGTCCTGTCCTTGGATGCACCTTGCTTTTGGCAGGCAGAGGGCAGCAGGGCTGTGTTTGTTTGCATGCTGGCACGCCGAGAGCACCGCCTCATGGTAGGCCGCTTCTGCTCAGTGCAGTGCCTGGCACAGAGCTGGCACTGGGAGTGTCTGCAGAGTCTATATCCTGTTGACTGAATTTGCCGCCTCGTCCAGAGTGGGTTCCTGGCCAGGTCCGGGTCTCTCGTGCTCCATGCTCCCTCCTCCTCATTACACTGTTTATTGAGCACCACCCCCCACTCCCTGCCCTTTACTATGAAGCCTCTCCTGCAGTTGCTCGGTAAATCCTCATCATACTCTCTGCTTGTAAAGACTGTTCTGGAGCCACTCGCCCTCGAGTTTTCTGTTTTTTTGTTTTTTAATAATTTTCTTTCTTTCTTTTTAGCTGTGTTGGGTCTTTGTTGCTGAGTGGGCTTTTCTCTAGTTGCAATTAGCTGGGGCTACTTCCTAGTTGCCGTCCGTGGGCTTCTCGTTGCGGTGTCTCCTCTTGTTGTGGGGCTTGGGCTCCAGGGCGTGGGGGCTTCAGCAGTTGCGGCACCCAAGCTCAGTAGCTGCGGTTCCCAGGCTCCAGAGCATAGGCTCGATAGCTGTGGTGCATGAGCTTAGTTGCTCTGTGGCATGTGGCATCCTCCCAGACCAGGGATCGAACTCATGGCTCATGCCTTGGCAGGTGGATTCTTTACCACTAAGCTATTCAGGGAAGCCCTGCCCTCAAGTGTGAAGCTCAGTAACACCTGACCAGGGGTTAGAAACTGCTGTGGTGGTTGGGTGACTAAGAGGGGAGATACTCAGCGGAGGCAATGACCTTCCTGGTCCCTCAGAGCCCCCCACAGGGTTGATCACGGGACAGGCTGGACCACCTTGAAGACCCCTCCCTCCACCCGGTACAGAATAGCTTTGTGGGTTAGGACTCATGGTGAAGTCTGGTTGGCTGAGTCATACCCACCCTCCCATGTCAGAAAAGTCCCTCTCTACAGAGTCTGCGTTGGACACTCCCCTCGGAAGCCATTCCCTGGACCCCTTCTCAGTACCTGCCTAGGATGGTGCCACCCTGCAGGCAGAGAGGCTTTGAGGCAGCCTCGGTCCAGGGACTGCAGGGGGCGGGGTGGGGTGGGAACTGGGAGACTGTCTAGGCTCTGTGATCATTCCCGCCACAGCCTCTGGAAGCCGGAGCCCCTTTAACCTCACCAAGAGCCAAAGCTTCCGGGTGGACTCATCACCACCCAATTTACCACCACAAAGAGGCCACGTCCTAGCAGGGCCTTCCGTGATCTCAAGGCAGCCAGGGTCTGAGGCCTGATCCTCAGTCCCAACAACAGGACAGTGACCCACTCTGTATGCTCAAACAGCGAACACCCCCCTGCCACCCTCCCCAAACCCGCTCTGGAACTCTTGCCTCACTTGCAAATGAAGGGGCAGGGCTAAAGCTCTGCTGAGGCCCCTCGAGGCCCACCCTCGAGTTCCACTGCACGCTGCCACCTCTTCAGGTGAGGAGAAGACCGTGGGTACAAGGACCAAGGAAACTGGTGGGGGTGGGGCGGGGAGGTGTGGTAGTTGGAGGTCAAGGGCAGGAAATCCAAATATATAGAGAATGTGCAGGACATTTAAAAATATTCAGTTTCCAAATGTCCCATAGCAGGTAGCTGACATCAGCAACAGAGGTGAACGGACAGATGCATGAACGGATTTTATTGGTGTCACACGCAGCGGCACCACGCCTGGCATTTAACAGGGCATGAGTGAGCAGGACATCTTCTCTCACAGTGTCATGACTTGGGACAATTTCGCAGCAGAAACTGTGTCTGTGGAGAGAAAGGAATGCTTTTTCTAAGTGTCAGGGCATCCTTACCTGGCAACTGGTCTCATTCAGTGGAAGTAATTGCTGATTTACAATTCAAAAGGCTGCCCTAGGCTGGTAGCTTCCNGGACTACAGCATGCCAGGCTTCTCTGTCCTTCACTGTTTCTTGGAATTTACTTGAACTCATGTCCATCGAGTCAATGATGCCATCCAACTATCTCATCCTCTGTCCCCAACGCTTTTCCTCCTGCCTTCAATCTTTCTCAGCATCAGGGTCTTTCCTATCAAGGAAGGTCTCCTTACTGCTCCCCTGGAAGTCTGCAGGGGCCTCCTCCTCCTCGCTGGCCTCCCAGCCTACAGTCTCAGTAGGCCGTCTTCCTGCAAGCCTGGGCCTAGAACCCCCAGCTCTGTGGAGACTTCCCCGTCTTGCTCCTGCCTCTTCTGGGTCCTGTCCTTGGATGCACCTTGCTTTTGGCAGGCAGAGGGCAGCAGGGCTGTGTTTGTTTGCATGCTGGCACGCCGAGAGCACCGCCTCATGGTAGGCCGCTTCTGCTCAGTGCAGTGCCTGGCACAGAGCTGGCACTGGGAGTGTCTGCAGAGTCTATATCCTGTTGACTGAATTTGCCGCCTCGTCCAGAGTGGGTTCCTGGCCAGGTCCGGGTCTCTCGTGCTCCATGCTCCCTCCTCCTCATTACACTGTTTATTGAGCACCACCCCCCACTCCCTGCCCTTTACTATGAAGCCTCTCCTGCAGTTGCTCGGTAAATCCTCATCATACTCTCTGCTTGTAAAGACTGTTCTGGAGCCACTCGCCCTCGAGTTTTCTGTTTTTTTGTTTTTTAATAATTTTCTTTCTTTCTTTTTAGCTGTGTTGGGTCTTTGTTGCTGAGTGGGCTTTTCTCTAGTTGCAATTAGCTGGGGCTACTTCCTAGTTGCCGTCCGTGGGCTTCTCGTTGCGGTGTCTCCTCTTGTTGTGGGGCTTGGGCTCCAGGGCGTGGGGGCTTCAGCAGTTGCGGCACCCAAGCTCAGTAGCTGCGGTTCCCAGGCTCCAGAGCATAGGCTCGATAGCTGTGGTGCATGAGCTTAGTTGCTCTGTGGCATGTGGCATCCTCCCAGACCAGGGATCGAACTCATGGCTCATGCCTTGGCAGGTGGATTCTTTACCACTAAGCTATTCAGGGAAGCCCTGCCCTCAAGTGTGAAGCTCAGTAACACCTGACCAGGGGTTAGAAACTGCTGTGGTGGTTGGGTGACTAAGAGGGGAGATACTCAGCGGAGGCAATGACCTTCCTGGTCCCTCAGAGCCCCCCACAGGGTTGATCACGGGACAGGCTGGACCACCTTGAAGACCCCTCCCTCCACCCGGTACAGAATAGCTTTGTGGGTTAGGACTCATGGTGAAGTCTGGTTGGCTGAGTCATACCCACCCTCCCATGTCAGAAAAGTCCCTCTCTACAGAGTCTGCGTTGGACACTCCCCTCGGAAGCCATTCCCTGGACCCCTTCTCAGTACCTGCCTAGGATGGTGCCACCCTGCAGGCAGAGAGGCTTTGAGGCAGCCTCGGTCCAGGGACTGCAGGGGGCGGGGTGGGGTGGGAACTGGGAGACTGTCTAGGCTCTGTGATCATTCCCGCCACAGCCTCTGGAAGCCGGAGCCCCTTTAACCTCACCAAGAGCCAAAGCTTCCGGGTGGACTCATCACCACCCAATTTACCACCACAAAGAGGCCACGTCCTAGCAGGGCCTTCCGTGATCTCAAGGCAGCCAGGGTCTGAGGCCTGATCCTCAGTCCCAACAACAGGACAGTGACCCACTCTGTATGCTCAAACAGCGAACACCCCCCTGCCACCCTCCCCAAACCCGCTCTGGAACTCTTGCCTCACTTGCAAATGAAGGGGCAGGGCTAAAGCTCTGCTGAGGCCCCTCGAGGCCCACCCTCGAGTTCCACTGCACGCTGCCACCTCTTCAGGTGAGGAGAAGACCGTGGGTACAAGGACCAAGGAAATTGGCGGGGGTGGGGCGGGGAGGTGTGGTAATTGGAGGTCAAGGGCAGGAAATCCAAATATATAGAGAATGTGCAGGACATTTAAAAATATTCAGTTTCCAAATGTCCCATAGCAGGTAGCTGACATCAGCAACAGAGGTGAACGGACAGATGCATGAACGGATTTTATTGGTGTCACACGCAGCGGCACCACGCCTGGCATTTAACAGGGCATGAGTGAGCAGGACATCTTCTCTCACAGTGTCATGACTTGGGACAATTTCGCAGCAGAAACTGTGTCTGTGGAGAGAAAGGAATGCTTTTTCTAAGTGTCAGGGCATCCTTACCTGGCAACTGGTCTCATTCAGTGGAAGTAATTGCTGATTTACAATTCAAAAGGCTGCCCTAGGCTGGTAGCTTCCAACAGTTACTGGAGGGCTGATTGCCTGGGGGCTTCCAGTGGGAATGACAGGCTGGTCTCAGGACACGAGGGGTGGATGGTCTCTGGACACTATGGCAGCCAGGACTGCGAGCTCCTTGGAGCAGGGACTGGGCTTCTCACAGCCCACCTTCTCCACAACCCAGGCGAACACCCCAAAACCCTGGCACATGGATTTACAGATGGACTCACTCTTGGCCTCAGTCACTCGGAGGACCCGATTCCACTTTACAGTAGCTCCAGAAAATACAGATGCTACAGTAGACTGAGCTCTTGCTACCTGCAAAGGCACTAGCGGTTCACTGTGCAGGCGATGTGAACTTCCTTCTCACAGCACACGTATGCAGAGGTGTTGTCACGAGTCCTACATCACAGGAGAGGAAACTGAGGCCCAGAAGGCTCTCAGTTAATACGTGGAAGAACCAAGATGCAAATACAGGTCTAGCCAACATCATGGCCCACATTTTCTACGGTTGGGTCAACTCCAAAGCTACCGTGACCTTGCCTTTCAAGCCTGGAGTCGGGGACCTGGCTCTCTGCCGGGGCTACCCACTCCTGCCTTCCCAACATGACACGGAGCTGGTTACTTGAGTCTCACCACTGGTGTCATTTGTAGAAGAGGGCATAGCTCTCTCCTGTGACTAGTGAGAATTCCATGCTGATAATACGTCTCATGACAACACATGTAAACAAGCCTTATAATTAATTAAAAAACAATGCAGATGTAAGCGGTGATGGTTATAGCTCGTCTGAGAAACACAGGCTTCTCTCAGGTCTCACCACCTATGAGCTCTGAAGCTTCATCCTCTTTCCTCACCTTCACTGGCCCCTCCCCATTTTCCCTCTGTATTTCATTTGTCTTTCCAGGAAGCCCTAACCCTAACCTAATCATCTTCTGGTCCTCTGCACGGGAGGCCCACCCTCAGCATCCTGGCCTCCCCCTGCCCCTCCTCTCCTCCGGGACCCTCTGCCTGCCTTCCCAGCCACTCTCTTTGAGCCCCTCATGTGGAGTTCTTATTGTGCTTTTGATCTTCTTCATGAATTATAAGTCTAATTTTCCAACAGCTAACATTGTTAAGCCCTCCAGAGCATCCTCTGTCTTTGCAGCCCCCTCCTGTGCTCCTGGCAGACCTTGCACTTAACCAAGTCAGACAAGAAGGAAGGGGGAGGCCAGTGTTGGGGGGAGAAATAAAGGGGAGAAAGCTGCATTTTTTTCTTTTGACACCATGTCACTGGAGGGAATTCCTGTCAGCAGATTCTTTGGTAGGACTTGAAACCACATAAACTCCCACATATTAACTAAAAAAATCCGAGGGATATCTAAGAGGAAGTTGGACCAAAGTCTTATTTTTCTTTGGTCTCCCAATTATTATTATTTTTTAAAATGTTACTTACTGGCTGTTTTCCCAACAGCAAAATATTTGAATAAGTTAATGAACTCAGCATTTTTATTCCCCAGACTAGTTGGTGAGGTTCGATCTTCCTATATTTAAAATATCTCTGTCCACCATCCAGCTTTTTTTGGATAGATCCCCTCTGGAGTTGGCAGGTGGGGAAGCTGCACATAGGCCTCTGGGGAGCTGAGGTGGCAGCTGAAGGACTCAGGGCCTCAGGCCCGGCCTCAAGCACATTCTGTTCCCTTTCTAGAAAGTGCAGAAAGACACTGCAGGGTGCATCACCCTGGCTGGTTCGGTCTTGTATTTTTTTTTCCTTTCTCAGATCTACCCGTGAGCAAGTCATCTCCTGGGAACGCCTCGCCCTCAAGTTGTCAAGATTCCAGTGAGACCACATTCTTCTGACCCGATTTTAACCACATGGTTCCAGGATGCAGGCAATGGTTCTACTTCCTTACAGGGCCTGGGGAACTGGCCTTCAAGCCCCAGTGTTCTCTGGTGGGGCCAGCAGGGGAGGCCTCGGCTGCACCCCCGGCCTGCCCAGCGCTCCCCACTCACCTCCTCGGTGCTGTGCTCTCTCTGAGAGGACCTTCTTGTTCTGCTGACCACCCGCCTGGGCCAGCCTTTCCATCCTCCCTTCAGAGAGACAAGGAGAACCTCACAGAGGTCATCCAGCCTCTGGACGGCCGTGAGTTCTGCCAACCCTGCTGTCCCTCTGCCCAGGGGAGGGACATTCTCTGGGGCCTGAGGTTAGTGATCCCACCAGACCTCCCAAACCTCAGTCAGTGACCAAGAGCCCAGGAGCCCCTTTCCACCAAGCCCCAAAGAGATGTCCTCCAGGCTGGACTTGGGGTCCGAGCTTTGCTCATTACCCCCATATCCCCCACAGCTGGGACAGTTGGGGACATCATGAGTCAGGATGAATATTCTGCAAATGTGGGCACCTCAGCTCTCTCTTGTCTCATCTCAAATTTTATATCTTTTGCTAAAACTGATTTCTTCTTCTGTTGCTCTGAGCTTTCACGGATCGTCCCCTCTTTAGCACGTAGCCATCTTCCAACCCATATTTATAACCTTATATCCCTCAGAAATTATTTCTTATTTCTCTGCCTTATTTTTCCTCCTTGGTTTTCACTGAAAGTGGAGCTGTATCATCTGTGCTTCCCAAAGAGAGTGCTGAAGACACTGGCTGAAACTTAACTGGCCTTCTGGGGTAAGTTTCCATGACAAATGCAACTTTCTACAAACATCCTCAGGAACAAGACAACAAAGACGCTTACTCTGTCCTCTCCTCTCCCTTCTGCGCAGCGATCTTGGCTGCATCCACTTTCGGGAGGGTTGGGTTTATCACGTTGTTATTCCAAAGCAATCTGACTTTCTCAATTGTTCCAACATCAATATCTGCATCAAACTCACTGGAAAGAGTGGAGCCTGGTTTGATAATCCCACTTGAAATAGAGAAATAGAAACATTCCCATTCACTGCAATAAGTTCTAATGAACACATAAGTCCCTGCCACTTTTCTCTACTCAAGATTAACTAAATAATTTTTCCAAATTAATTCTCAGATAAAGGTCTAACATTTATCTGAATGAAATGAAATGAAAATGAAAAACTCAGTTACAGTGCCATCAGTCTCAAGCTATTATTTATTTTATTTTTGGCCATGCCACATGGCATGTGGGATCTTAGTTTCCCAACCCGGGATCGAACCTGTGCCCCCTGCAGTGGAGGCTAGGCATCTTAACCACTGGGCCGTCAGGGAAGTTCCTCAAACTACTATTTAAATATTATTTCTTCAAATGTAAGTTCATTTATCTTCAAAACTTTGTTATAGAAAACCATGTAATTCTTTCATATTTTTCTGGTCGAATTATTTGTATAATAACAAGTTATATACTTATTTTAACATAAAATACATGTGTGACTAGGCTAGTCAGAAAACATGATATCTGGGATAACATTAGATTTAATCTTTAAAAATCTTATCTATTGAAAGAGAAAGAATTAAATGCCTGGATTTATAATAAAGAATAGAACACTTGTTAGCAGAAATCTGAAATCAGCGTCTGTACATAAAGTAAATAACTTAAGAGCCATTCAGGAAAATATGCCAAGCATGTCAGTGCATGCATATGAAAGGCCTGTGTATCACCAAGTGAGAGATGGTATCAAAAAAGGAAATTTACTTGAAGACATTGTATTGACAAGTGTTTCCCTTATTTCCAAACAAAGCAACTTTGATTTGACCAGTGGCTGTTCTTCCAGACAATGTTATAGAGACTCCATATCTCCAGCCTGCACAAGGCATAGAAAAGAGTTTAGTCTATTCATGCTCAAGACAGTGGACCCACATCTCAGATCCCTGTTCCCCGTTCCTTATACTGAGGCATTGAGATAGAAAGTTCTACGTGTTAACCTACAACTGGAACTAGGCCCTAAGGAGAAGCACACATCTGGCAGTGGCCCCACCCCAGTAAAGGGACCACTGGTCACATGTGGCTGCTTAAATTTAAATCCAAAAAAAACCAAAAACAAAAACCCCTCACTTTGCTTAGCCACATGGAAAGTGCTGAATTGCTACACATGGTTGATGGCTGCTGTGCTGGGCTGCAGAGAGCATCGCCACCGTGAACTAGAGTTCTGTTGGGCAGCTCCCCTCTAGAAGGACAGCAGTGTGAGTGAAGGTGAGAAGAGAAGGAGTGAGGGCTTGTCCCCGCATTTGAAAGGCAACTCCGGGTGCCGTCCTCAGAGTCTCAAGGGCCAGGTCTGTCTTTCCTTTGCTTCTCTGTGGCTTGAGCAGTCTCCAGCACAGAGGTCAAGATTTATACCTGAAGAGCTGTCTTGGCCCCTAGGAGCACACACACGTGCACACAAACTTGCACACCTATGACCACACACTCACACACATACCTAAGCACACACAGGCGTGCATGCTAAGTCGCTTCAGTCATGTCCCAGTCTCTGAGACTCTATGGACTAAAGCCCACCAGGCTCCTCTGTCCAATGGATCCTCCAGGCAAGAACACTGGAGTGGGCTGCCTTGCCCTCCTCCAGGTGCTCTTCCTGACCCAGGGATTGAATCCATCTCTTATACCTCCTGCACTGGCAGGCAAGTTCTTTACCACTAGCACCACCTGGAAAATCCCATAAACACACACATGCACACACATATACACATACACCCACATACTCATATACACACTCACATTCCCACGCATGCACACATAGGAATGTAAACACACACCCCCACACACCCTTTGCCTAACCTCCACATGTCCTTCAGGTCTGCAGAGGTGTTTTCTCTGCTCCTTCCCTGGTCAAGGCTGTGTGCTCTGTCCCCCCAATATCCCAGCAGCAATCTGCCAAGCCCAATGCACTTGGAGCTGCTTGCTCAGTTTCCATCTTCTCTGCTGCATTATAAATTTCATACCAGAGTATTTACATCCTCCCTGCACCCCCTTTGTCTAGCGCAGTCTGTGGTCCATAATAAATGTTAGTTGAGGAATGAATATATGACTTTTGAATGTTTAATTTGTTGTTTTAAAATATGGGCATGTATTTCAGGCATCACCACATCAGAAGAAAGATTGATTCATCAATGTCTTTTTAAATAAATATGTATACAGTGATGGAAATATTCCCTATCTTGATTGTGGAGATGGCTACATGACTATTCATTTATCAAAACCCATAGAACCAGCTATACACCACAAAGTCTGACTTTTGCTGTACATAAATTATATCTCAATAAACCTGACTTAAAGTACTATATAAGACTTGTATTATATTTATGTATTTGTATATACACAGTCTCTCTCTCTTTTTTTTTACAGTGCAACATCTTAAGGAACTTTCGTAGGGCAGGCTGGCACAAAGTGGCTGAAACATGTCCCTCTCTACCCTTTCTCTGAGCTCATTCAGCTGAATTTGGAGAGAATTACCCCTTTCTGATTCCTATTCACCCTCCACCAGACAGTCACCCCTCCCCCACACCCATGATCAAGAGGGACACATGTATAGAAGGCTGGAAATGGAGAGATTGGAGTTGGGTTTCTAAGTGGGTTGAACAGGCAAAGAGTTGGTATCAAATAAATTTTGAATCAATAGGAAAACAGATGTGGATGAGACAATTTTTGAGAACAAAAGACTGTGGAGTGGCAAAAATTCAGAGAAGATGGCCACAGAAACATGTAAATCGCTGTTAGCCCATTAGCCATGTGATTTGCGTGAGCTCATTTTATGCCATAGAAATAAACTGGAAGTAAAGCAGACCCTTTCTAAATTCTCAGTTGAGTCTTAAATGAGGTAGTTTGAGTGGATGTGTCCTTTTACTAAGATAAAATGTACCCACAAATATTTCAAGTTATTTATGTTTATGTAGTATTTATATTTATGTAAAACAGAAACCAAACCAAACCTTCTTTACCAGGGCAGGAAAGTCACAACACAACTTACGGGCCAATTTGCTGGAATCTCCTGTGTTCAGGAAGAACGTCTGCTACTCCTCATGCATCTTGCCAGCAAATCTGTCAGCGTAGGGTCCCATCTGGGGGACACCCTTCATCTGGACAGGGGAAGTACTTGTTCTAATGAGACCTGGCTGTGAGGTATGTTTGTCTCTCTATGATCCACCCATCTTATGGGCAGTTTTCCTACAGTCTGAGTTTCCTCTTTTATAACTGGAAAGCGACTGGAATAGATGGTCTCTAAACTACCTTCATCTAGGGTGTGGTACCCAAGCCTGAGGCACATCACGTTAGAACTACTTCAGGAGGTTCAGAAAACACTGATACCTTTTCCCCAGGTTAGATCAAACATGGCTTCCATCAAGTGGTATGCTGCTGCTGCTGCTGCTAAGTCGCTTCAGTCGTGTCCGACTCTGTGCGACCCCATAGATGGCAGCCCACCAGGCTTCCCTGTCCCTGGGATTCTCCAGGCAAGAACACTGGAGTGGGTTGCCATTTCCTTCTCCAATGCGTGAAAGTGAAGTCGCTCAGTCGTGCCTGACTCTTAACAGCCCCATGGACTGCAGCCCACCAGGCTCCTCTGTCCATGGGATTTTCCAGGCAAGAGTACTGGAGTGGGGTGCCATTGCCTTCTCCTGGTATGCTGGTGAATGATTAATAGGCAACACTGGAACAAAAAGTCCTTTGTAATGTATACCAATTTCCATGCTATAAACACTGTCTGACTGTGGCCAGTTTCAGGCTACCAACGTGATGTCACTGAATGGGGAGCTGGGGGAGATGGTCACACCAGGCTCGAGTGTATCATTTCTTCCGTCTCTCTTGTTGCCAGCTGCACAAGGCACAACCCCCTACCCCAAGCCCCCAGCCTGGCACCCAGCTTTCCTTCTCTCTGGTGTGTATATTCTTCTCTCACACATTCCATTTTTGTTCTGCTTTAGTCAGAAATCTGCACTCCTTCTCCTCCTTCTAAAAATCTATGATTTTCCAAGCAAGATTCAAACTTTGCCTCCAGCAGGAAGCCTTCCTAGATCACTGAATTGATTGCTCTACTCTCTGATTTCCCAGAATCTTCCTCTGCCATGTGACTCTTCTAGAATTGTAGCTACCTCCTACTTAAAGGTTTTTTCCTTTTCACTCCATAGAGGGGCTCATTCCACATGAACTCTGACATGCAGTGCCAAAAAAAATAAGGGATGATCAGAAACTGGTGACGGAGAAGGTAATGGCACCCCACTCCAGTACTCTTGCCTGGAAAATCCCATGGACAGAGGAGCCTGGTGGGCTGCAGTCCATGGGGTCGCTAAGAATCAGACATGACAGAGCGACTTCCCTTTCACTTTTTACTTTCATGCACTGGAGAAGGAAATGGCAACCCACTCCAGTGTTCTTGCCTGGAGAATCCCAGGGACGGGGGAGCCTGGTGGGCTGCCATCTAAGGGGTTGCACGGAGTAGGACACGACTGAAGCGACTTAGCAGCAGCAGCAGAAACTGGTGGAGTACTGCAGACCCCAACACAGCAGGAGAACAGCACCACCGTGGGACTCAAGGTGGGATAACATCTTACAGACTCAAAGTCTCTGTAGCAAGCACAGGGGTATGCGGTGAATCCATTGGGATTGAGGATGCTCTCTGAGTAGTACTTACAGCTTCTCAAGTGATTGCAAGCCACAAAGTCCCGGGTTTCTGGGGAAGTAAAGGAGGAAGTCTGCACAGGTGGCCGGGGTCCTGTGACAACTTCTCTGCCTTTCCCTCCAAGCGGGATGGGACTGTATATTCAGAAATGTAAGATAAGTCCCAAATCCAGACACAAAATGACAGCTAACATAGAAAGCCTTCTTTCTGATTGCTGGGCAATGTTTTGAACTCTTTATGTGTATTGTCCCTATAACTCTCACCTTTCTTCAGGGGTTTCCCTAGTGGCCCAGCTAGTAAAGAATCTCCCTGCAACGCAGGAGACCCAGGTTCGATCCCGGGATCAGGAATATCCCCCGGAGAAGGGAATGGCAACCCACTCCAGTCTTCTTGCTTGTCCATGGGATTTCCATGGACAAGAGTGGTGACTCTCATGCAAACAGGATTTCCCATGGATAGAGGGGCCTGGTGGTCTACTGTCCATGGGATCGCAAAGAGTCAGACATGACTGAGCAATTAACACTTTCATTTTTCTTCAAAGATGGGTAACACACCATCCTTAATTACAGAAAATCATATAGACTCTAGTCTCATGTTTCAGATTTCAGCTAGGAGTGGTGGAGCTGGGATTTAAACCCAAGCCTCCCTGGTGCTGGAGCCCAGGCCTCTAACCTCTGTGCTGTCCTGTGTCCCAGGCACCAGGCTGGAGGTTCTTGAGGACACAATCAGATGTGACATGATCTCCCAGACATGAAAAAAGCAGGGCAAGGACATTCTCATGACAGACTTAGGCAAATAAAAAGGAAGGCTGAATAGCTTTAGGCGGCTTTATGTGAGCACCCCTTTCATCTCACGATGTCTTGCTCCTTCTTAGAACCGTCCTTGGCCCCTACAAACTCTTGCCAAGTGGTCGCTATCATAGCACACCTTCCAGACCTGGCCTGAACTTGCTTGGCTGTTACTGATGGAGAGTCTAGGCTACTCTGTTCTCTCAAAGCCTCATAAAGCCGTGAAAGACAAACACATTGGTCCTCAGCCCTAACATTTGTTTTGATGGTGTTCATCCCTGCCAAGTCATTATGCTCACATTCAATAAAAATATTGCATCATTTGTGGGGCCAAATGATGAGTCTGGCTGAAAATTTCACCTATTCATTGTCATTCTGACTTCATCTGATACAGAGAGCTATATCTGAACAATGCCCTTAATCCCAGTTGCTGACCATTGATAAAGAAGAGCCACATTGAGTAGTAGGTCTCTGCTCTGACCTTCATTACCTGTGATTGCTTCTTATTGCTGTCCCACATAGAAGAGCAGTGACTCTCATGCAAACGGGTTTGCCATGGACACAGTTGGGAATATCCCATTTTATCCATGGAGTTGAAGCCAGTTACATAAGCTTGAACCATATCATAAGCCAGAACTGGTAGAAAAAATTCTCTTTAAGTCAGGATGGTTATTTTTATGGTATTTCCTTCCCTTATTAGGTAGCTATCAATTGACTGTTCGCGTTAACAGCTTTAAGAAGTGGTTTTGTAAACCTTTGTTGCTTGTTCACTCCAGGACACCCACAACAATATTTTAAGGAGGTAACAACCAGCAGAGCTGAGATATAACAAATGATACATGGCTGTATTTTTAAGAATAAGGTCTGGAAGGGGAGATTGTTTTTAAAGAACAGTGTGTTCATTAAAACAGATTATTTTTAATGAACAGCCAAGCAAGTTCACTGTTAAGCTTTGCTGTAGGAATGGCATTTCTCCCCCAGGGAAGTGGTTCCCAAACTCTGCTCAGCCTTTACCTGCCCAGATGCCATCTAGGTCCACGATCTGTGACAGGGCTTTCTTTCTGCATCCGGGCATCTACTCTCTGCCATTTGGGAAGAAGTCAAGGTGACCCACATGTTGTTTCCTTCCAAGCCTGAAATATTTAGAACAGTAGTGAGCTTTTCCTAATGCAGGTCTCTCCTGCTGAAAACACGATTGCAAGGTGCTTGCAGCTGGAACATTGCAGGGCTCACCCATGAACGGGATCGGGGAGCTGCATCCCTGTGGATCACATCAACAAAGCCAGTGTCGGAGGGGCCGAGTCGGACCTCTTCAGGAGTACCCTCAAAATTTGCTTCTACAGAATCCAACCCTGAAAGAGATGGCCGGTGCTGCACACAATAGGTTTGACTGTAGGTGACAGCAAGATGGAGGAGGCAATGGTACCCCACTCCAGTACTCTTGCCTGGAAAATCCCATGGACGGAAGAGCCTGGTGGGCTGCAGTCCATGGGGTCGCTAAGGGTTGGACATGACTGAGCGACTTCACTTTCACTTTTCACTTTCATGCACTGGAGAAAGAAATGGCAACCCACTCCAGCGTTCTTGCCTGGAGAATCCCAGGGACGGGGAGCCTGGTGGGCTGCCGTCTATGGGGTCGCACAGAGTCAGACATGACTGAAGCGACTCAGCAGCAGCAGCAGGATGGAGGTTGTACAGTTGCCCAGGTTGGGCACTCCCCAACTCGAGGGATGCCCTGGAGCTGGGCAGTGCCACGGCCAGGGTATGAAATGTGGAGCCACCAAGCCTCTATGATGCTTATCACATTCTAGTGCATGGACAGAGAAGGGCAGGTGAACAAAGAAATTCAGATTTTGTTTGGGAAAGGATTTATTTTTTTCTACAACAGATTCTCCCACTTCCTTGTATATCTTTCTTCTTCAGCTTTCTCTTTCCCTTCCAAAGTTTGAGGGGAAAAGGGGAGAAGTAGTAAGGTATCCTGCTTCATAACTGATTCTGGGACTAGGATGCATGCACGTGTATGTATACGCTAAGTTGCTTCAGTCCCGTCCAACTCTTTACGACCCAATGGACCATAGCCTGTCAGGCTCCTCTGTCCATGGGATTCTCCAGGCAAGAATAGTGGAGTGGGTTGCCATGCCCTCCTCCAGTGGAATCTTCCCGACGGGGGGATCAGACCCACATATGTCTCCTGTATTGGCAGGCAAGTTCTTTACCAGTAGCACCCTCTGGGAGGCCCTCTGGGACTAGGTTGTCTGGCTCCAAAGCTTTGCTTGGCTATTTCTTGAGCGAGTTGCATGGCCTTGGGTGAATCACTTGACTTTTTCTATGCCTCAGTTTCCCCACTTATAAAATAAGGGTAATAATTCAGCTATGATAAGATTAAATGAGATAGGATATGTAGCATTTAGCAAAGTGCCTGGCACAATGTTACGGGTGTGTAAGTAAATATTTAGTATTATTTTTCCCTGACTGTATGGTGACGCTTGTGGCAAAGCCTTCCAAGCTCTTTAGGGTCTCAAAGAGTTGGACACTACTGACTATATCTCCTTCTTGACAGGACTCCTGGATTTAACAGTTGTCTTTGAAGATTTTATCAGAGAATCTGTAAAGGCACGAACATAACTGTCTCTTGAAAATAAATGGTAGGGTTCTTATAAAGGTAGAGACTTGCTTAAGCCATAAGATAGGAGAACCAGGACCGAGTGTCAGTTCTATCCCTGATTAGATGTGTGACCTCGGGCGAGGTCATTTGCTTCCCTCAGCCTTTTTCTTTAGTTCTGAGGATTAAATGAGAAAAACGTAAAACATTTTGCAAAGTATTTGGAATAAGTAGGCACTTAATCTATGCTTACTCTAATAGTTATATTAGCTTCATAATGATTATATTACACTGATGTAATTTGTTGTCATAATTTAAAGGCTTTGCTTGGGTTAAAAGGATGCTTTTGGTGTGATGGTGATAGTATTTCTTCTGCCAGCGAAGGCAGTGGAATTTGTGTCTTCTCTTCTGCCCTTGATTTCAGAGAAGGGGAAAAAGAATGATGACATGGATCCTTCTTAATTGCATTGCTCGTGTTCATCTCAGTCTTGCTCTGCATCTTCCTGGGTGCCCAGTCCTGCTAAGGGAACCACACCAACAGAAAACAGGGATCTACAGAGGAGGAATGCGGACAGAGCCTCCCCTGCCACAAAGACAGGCTTCGGAGGAGCTTCCCCAAATGTTCTGTGCAGACTCTAGCCAGCTCTGCCACAGCCAGGGGGACGGACTCCTTGGGGCCAGCTCCAAGCTAGGGAGTCTTGTATCGTGTCCTGAGGCTACTGGGGACAAAACCTGGGGCCCTGGCCCTCGAGTCTTACCTGTAATCCTGCCCAGGCCTGGAGTTTTTCTCCTTGCCTCTCCCGCCACATGGGCCCCCAGGCTGTGGCCAATGAGGTAGACTCGGGAAGGTGAGTAGCTGTAGTTCGACTGGAAAGGGAAGATTGTATTGTCAGGATATTTCTCTGCTGAAGTTTTTGCAAACCTAAAGCCATTACTCCTCTGCTGAAAACTTTCCACTGCCATTAGGATGAAACCCAACTCATTACAAAAGCCTCAGAGTTTTCCTGACTCAACACCTAATTTTCTAGACTCTTTTTCTACCCAAACTTTTTGTCGAACTTTCAGTTCCTCAAATATATTGTATTTGGGTCTGTATAAGTTGTCTGTTGAAAATGGACAACTTCCTGTTGTCATCCACAGTTTAGCCATCAGCTCTCAACTTAGATGTCTCTTTTTGGGAGACATCCTTAAATACAGGCCCCCCTTTCTAGACTAGATTCACTGACCACCATGTGCTCCTATAAAGCCTTGTAGCTACCCCATCTCCATCCCCACATCAGAACCCTGATCACACTCTATTGTCACTGTAAACTCCCCCAGGGCCTAGGACCTCAGTTGTCCTCTTTACATCCTGGCAGAGCTCCTGACACTGTGCTCCTAAATACTGGATGGACAAACAGCAAAAAGCTCAAAGTGTTCACACCCACTGGTCACGGAGATGTTCACCCAAATGTACTTGTTTACTACAGGTCTACAGATCCACAGTGCCTCGATTCAAAGTGAGTTTTAGGAATAAGACTCTGAGAGAGCTATTAATTATATTTCCTCTTTAAACAGAACCTTCAGTTGCATCTTTGCACAGAGACCAGTGGTGTCACGTACCTCCTCTGCTGCCCGGCCATCACTCACCTTGAGCATGGCCAGCATCTGGGCCATCTGGGCGCTCACCACGCGCATGTTGTTGGCGGCCTGAGTGTAAGTGGTCTGGGAGCCTTTCTTCCAGTCCACGCAGATGCAGTTCACCTCTTCCACCTCAAATATGTTCTGGTGTTGGAGAGACTCCAGGGGGTTAACATGGGGCTTATGAATCCACATCCAACCAGGGCTCAGAAATAGTCCCTGAAAGTTATCACTGGCCATCTTTCTGTCCCTTCCTAGCAGGGGCACTGGGATGAACTTGACTTTGTTAGGAATCCTGTTGCCAACAGGAATTATCCCTCAGCGGGTATGTTATGAGAAAGGCAAATTAGTTTCCTCTCTAGCTTGTAGACTAATTAAAAGCTGACCACTTTGGTTTTCTTTGACCAGATTCAGCAAGGTTGATTCAGTAAGGTGGATAAAACTAGGGCATCATTTAAAGAGCCCTGCTGAGCAAAGAAAAGGTCTCAAGTGCATTCATTCTCTGGAAGCCGGGGGTCTAACTGACTTTGTGGATTTGACCACTAGGGGTCCTTTTAGCCTCTTGCCAAAGCCTGGGCTTGCTTCACCCCAGGCTACAGGGCGCTAAGTCCTAAGGTGGGAGGGAAGGGTCACTATTTTTAGAGTTAGGATAGCATAGTATTGCACAGAAGAAAGACACACTGCAGATATTTGAAAAATAGAACTGTACTGATTTAAAATATATTGGAGAACTCTGAAAGGGAAACTTCTTCCTGGATGTCACAGGAACTGATATATGCTTAGAAGTTCTGCCAGGGAAGACATAGGACCAGATTGAGTCTAAAATGCTGCTAAATTAAAAATCCATCAAGAATCTTTTCACATACATGATATTAGTACGTGTGATGACACACACAAATACCAACAGTTGTTTTCTCATTTTTAAAGCAGCCCCAAGGAATCTCTTACAAACTTGGAGAATTTAGAGTATAAACTATATCTTACAGTCTACACATTAAGATACTTATTAATGATGGGACAGAAGCAGTACTAAGAGTTAAATACAAGGTAAAAACCGAGGTCAAATGCAGAATGATTTCACTTTTCAGGGTTTGTAACTTTTCCTGTTGACATTTTAGGTTGGAGTTATTAATGTGTGTGTGGAAGGTGGGCTGTTAGGATAAATTCTTAGGTGTCAGAAAAACACTGAATCAGTGAACACAATAAAAGAAGGGGTGGATGGTATATTATGTGTGTGTTTGTGTGCCTTTGCACATGTACGCTTGTGTGTATGTGTACATACGTGTGTATGTGCACATGTACACACGTGTGTTATTCCATTGTTTATCCTTCTGACCTAAAGACGCTCTATTACAGTGGGTTTTGGCACCTTCTATTCTGCAGTTTAGCGCAAAGGCTTCCCAGGTGATGAAGCAGGAGAGACGGGTTCAATCCCTGAGTAGGGAAGATCCCCTGGAGGAGGAAATGATAACCCGCTGCAGTATTCTTGCTTGGGAAATCCCATGGGCAGAGGAGCCTGGCCGGCTACAGTCCATGGGGTCAAAAAGAGTTGGGCACGAGATCCGTGAGCAACTAAGCGTGCACACGTTCGGCCATTTTGGGCACCTGGTCAGCCTTAGCTCCTCGTATCTCAAATAAACAGTCATAGCACGTATCTCTGACTCCTAGGGAAGTGGGAAATAATTGAACAAAAAGAACATAATCCCTCATCTATGGAAATACAAAGCAGCCTCACTGAAACGAAGCAGACAACACTTAGGCATAATCTAATCAGAAATGAGCTAGTGGAAGTGATCGTTCAAATAGCAAATGCCATTGCTTCAGGCTGCTGATGCAGTCCAGAGACGTGGGAAGGGCTTTTTATTTCTGTGAAGAGGCATTTTAATGGCATAATAAAACCTCAATATGTCAGGGTTTCCTGTTTCCAAGTTCACTCGTTGAGATTGCATAAAGGGAGGTGGAGGCATTCATGGGAAAGAAGGGCAGATGCCTGGGGCACAGGCCACAGGGGTTAGAGCCGGGCCCTACCTTGCACATGTCCACCGGTCAGCTCTCGTCTCCCTTGTCTATGAAGCCATGGATGATGAACTCGGTCTTCTTGGCTATTTGGAAATTGGACGCCTCAACCGTTAATGGATCAGAGGAAAGGAGAATCTGTGACACACACAGAAAGGTTCCGTGTTTCTGTAGCCCAGCTACTTTGGCCTGTCTCTTTCTGCCCCATTTCTGCCTGTTCCAATGCCACAACTTTAGCAAAGTTTAGCAAAAAGCCACCTCTTCCAGGAAGCCCACCCTGACCTTTCCCTGCCCCACCTTCACAAGTCAGGAATCATTACCTCTACTAGGTCTGGATTGTGATTCATGGTCTTACCTTCCGTAGGTTTTTTTGGTAAGCTCTTTGCCACAGGCCAGAATTACATAACCAGCTAGAGGTTCTGACAAAAGTGAACCATTCATTCAAGCCATTTTTTTTGCCCCAGAAACCTACTCTGTCCAGGTCTGGCTAGGCCTGGGGGAGCAGCTTGTAGGATGGGGTGGAGGAGGAGGGTACAGGAATAAAGAACTTCTGGTCTCTGGGTAGACACAGTTGCTCACTCCTTTATAACAACGTTGGAATACCAGACGTCTCACTTGAACGTTGTCTGGGTTCTTGTTGGTGTAGAGCAGGAAGCGGGTGCCGATCTTCTCCGGGCTCCAGGGGAGAATTTTCAAGGGCCTGATTGCAGTCCCAGCCCAGGGCTCGGAGTCAGAGACGCACCCAATAGAAAATCATGGCAAACTTCGTTTCCTGGAGAGAAAGGATGACTCTGCTCAGAGATTAGCTCCCAAGGCTGGGCTGGTCACTCCCCTGCTTGGGGACAGGCTGAAAGCCAGGCAGAGTCTTGCCTCAGCTCCATCTACTGTCTCCTGCCTGGCCCCCACGCCCATCTTCTGATTAGGGACCTGTCCCACTGAATCCCACAGAGACCTCTCTGCCTCAAACCACCAGCAAAACTTAAAAGTTCTGTGTTCCTAGAGCCTCTTATATAGAGTGATGTGAGTCAGAGAGAAAAAAAAAAACTAGCATTGTACNCCATCTTCTGATTAGGGACCTGTCCCACTGAATCCCACAGAGACCTCTCTGCCTCAAACCACCAGCAAAACTTAAAAGTTCTGTGTTCCTAGAGCCTCTTATATAGAGTGATGTGAGTCAGAGAGAAAAAAAAAAACTAGCATTGTACATTAACACTTATACATGGAATCTAGAAAAATGGTACTGATGAACCTATTTCCAGGGAAGAAATAGAGAGGCAGACATGGAGAAGAGACGTGAGGGCACAGAGCGGAAGGAGAGGGGATGAATTTCGAGAGTAGCATTGAGATATGCACGCTACCATGTGTAAACTACATAGCTGGTGGAAGCAGCTATACCGCACGGGGAGCTCAGCTTGGCGCTCTGTAATGACCCAGAGGCAAGAGAGAGGGGATATGTGTATACTTACAGCTAATTCACATTGTTGTACAATGGAAACCAACACAACAGTGTAAAGCAATTCCCTTGAATTAAAAAAAAAATTCTATTCCCAGAGCTTCAGATGTGTTTATTTGACTACTAATATGATAACAGGCACTGGTCAGTCAATATGTTAACCCAGACAAGGATTTAATGCTCTATCTGGAAAAGTCTGGCCTCAGGCACCCTGAGCATAACGGTGGGCTGATGAGAAATACTCTGAGGCGGGTCCCCCACAAACTGCCTCCTCTCCCATGCACTGGGGCAGCCCCGTCCGCCTCTCTGTGGAAACTTGGAGCTGTCTGGAGCTGCTGGAAGCCCAGCCAGTGCTGAGATGATGAGTTTACGTCCTTCCCTAAAGGCAGGTGGGATGTTTCTTACCTTCGGCTGCTCCCAGTAGGAAAAGAGCAATTGCCCAGATGCTCACTATCTACAAGAAATTCAGACACTCATTTTCACCAGGCACAACCAGAGTAATGAGCAAAGACTCAGGAATCAAGGCTCTATGCCCTGCCTTCCCGCTTCACAGCTATGCGAAGACTTACCCTGCCCGATGTTCCAGAGCTTGCTTCTCCCTGGATCAAGTGCCTGGGCCACTTTCTTATACTGGAGGCTTATCACTGGGACACTGCTTCAAAGAAAGAGCAAGTGATGATAGAGCATGCTGTGTGCCCTTAATATTTCAGTCTGCACAAATACAAAAACAAGATTACTAACAGAGGTCAAATCTTCCTACAAGTCTAGGAAGATGAAGGATGCTTAATTAAAAGGAGGTGAAAGGTCTAACTTTGCACCTATGTACCTGTGCGTGTAGTTATGAGCCAAGTGGATCCCACTTTCCAATTTTTTTAATTTGATCATCTAGTACTTTACAAGTCCCAAGATGGACACTGCAGCAAACTCTAACCGTGAATGAACCTAGTCTCACTTAGAATGGATGGAAATGCCCTTGAAAGTAGCTGATAGCAAAGGGAAGGGTCTAAGGAAACCTTCTNAGTACTTTACAAGTCCCAAGATGGACACTGCAGCAAACTCTAACCGTGAATGAACCTAGTCTCACTTAGAATGGATGGAAATGCCCTTGAAAGTAGCTGATAGCAAAGGGAAGGGTCTAAGGAAACCTTCTCTTTGTCTCTCTCTGGCAGTCTAGTAATACTTGAGCATATGAGCACTGAAGACAGAGTCAACAGCCCCATGATATCCTCTGACTACAATTCCCCACTAACTAGTGTTCTAATTACCTATTGCTATGGGATGAGCCAACCCAAAACATAAGGGTTTCAAACAAGAGCAATCATATTCTCCTGCTATAATTTGGAATAGCTGGGTTCAGGTGCCCATAAAAGCCCATGTCACCAGACCACATAATGTCTGTTGAGTGTCCTCGGACCCTCTGATGTTTGCACACCTGTTCTTTGAGACTACCTTGTGAAGCTGTCATGAATTACCCACTTGCCCAAGCATCTGTGAGCAGCTTGGCTGGTTCACACAGCTGAGCCTTTGGTGTCCTAACCACCTCCAAGTTAAATATACCTCATTGTCAAAGCCCACACTGCTCCTGAATAAACAGGACACTGAGGCACAGGCTAGAGGGCCGCCTTCCTGTGAAGGGGACAGAAAGGACTTCCCTTAGATTAGTAAGGAATAGCAGTCAGCAGTTATTGAGGCTTAGTACGTGTGGTCAGAGTACTTTTCATGTACTTTGAAAAGTACATGTATGGAAAAGTACACGTGAGTACTTTAAGTCTCACAACAACCTCATTAGGTAGGTAAACAGATGTGGAAACTGAGGCACCAGCCTTTAATATCATGCTTATAATATCATGCAGACAATGAGTGATAAAATGGGCTTTGAATCCAGAACTGTCTGGAATGAAATATGGAGTTGTTGAGTATCAGTTATTTTGAGCAAGTTATCAACAAGATTTGTTGAGTGTCAGCTGCCAAGAATAAGGGAAATACTTACATAGAATAAATTGAAATAGAAAATAAATTTCTCCCTACTCCAGACTTGAACCATCTGGTTGACCTGACTGATGAGGTATTCAAGCTTTGGAAATCTGTTTATGTGATGTAGGAAGGTAATGGAGCACTTGATGAAGACTGTGGAGAAGACAAATGCTTTTCTTTGATGTTTTTGATGTTGCGGTATTAATGTGGGATGAGATTTATGGTAAAACCTGGGTGAAATAGGTAACTTGGGTGGTTGTTGTTTTAGTTGTTCAGTCCCCAAGTTATGTCCAATTCTTTATGACCCCATCGACTGCAGCACGCAAGGCTTCTTTGTCCTCCACTATCTCCTGGAGTTTGCTCAAAGTCACGTTCATTAAGTCGCTGATACTATCTAACCATATCATCCTCTACTGACCCCTTCTCCTTTTGCCTTCAATCTTTCCCAGCATCAGGGTCTTTTCCAGTGAGTTGGCTCTTTACATCAGGTAGGCAAAGTATTGAAGTTTCACCTTCAGCATCAGTCCTTCCAATGAATAATCAGGGTTGATTTCNTTCTCCTTTTGCCTTCAATCTTTCCCAGCATCAGGGTCTTTTCCAGTGAGTTGGCTCTTTACATCAGGTAGGCAAAGTATTGAAGTTTCACCTTCAGCATCAGTCCTTCCAATGAATAATCAGGGTTGATTTCCTTGAGGATTGACTGGCTTGATCTCCCTGCAGTCCAAGGGACTCTCAAGAGTCTTCTCCATCACGGCAATTCACATGCATCAATTCTTTTTGTGCTCAGCCTTCTCTATGGTCCAACTCTCATATCCGTACGTGACTATTGGAAAAACCACGTCTTTGGCTTTTGGAACTTTGTAGGCAAAATGACGTCTTGGCTTTTTTATACAGGAGATGATGGATAACTCTACCTGTTCCCTGGACCTCTTCTCTTCCTACCATTCACTTGACCTTCCCCACTTACTACAGTGGCCCCCATCATACATGCCAAGTTCTTTCCCACCTCAGGGCCTTTGCATTGGCCTGAAACTCCCTCCCTTAGACCTCTGTGGGGGTGGCTCCTTCTTGTCATTCAACAATTAGTTTAAATGTCACCTCTTCAGTGAGGCCAACCCTGGCCACCTTCGAAGCTCCTCCACTGCTCGCCTTTCACCCAGACCCTTGCTCCCTAGCACCTTATTTGCTTCCTTCTCATCACAAGTTATAATTATCTTTCTTGTTTTTCTGTTTATTTATTTGCATTCTTGCTTTTCCCATCTAGAATGCAATTCCATGAGGACACAGGCCTCTTTTGCTTTGGCCACTGCTGTGCTCCCAGCTTCTAGAACCATGACCAACACAGGTATCTATGAATTAATGAAAGAAAGAATGCACATATGAATAGAGTTCATAGACATTTTATCTTTATTCTCAGAGTGGATTTCATGGCTGGGAATGGTGAGAGGGCACAGTTTTAAGGTGGGGAAAAAAGATATTTTCTTCAGAAAAGCAAGAAGAATACAAACATCTGACTAGATTCAGGAGAAACAATCATCGCATGATCTGGCACAGTTTTCTCAGAGGTTAGTTTCCCTTGCCTGCTTCCCTTTCAGCTCACCTCACTGCCACGTTCATCTGCGGGTTTCATGTGCACCCCTGGGTCAGGGCTTCAACAGTTGAAACTACCTTAAGGTGATCAGAGCTGATGTGACATCCTCTGGGCAGGAAAGGAAGGTTCAATCTCTAGCAGCCACTCAGTTGAGCAGTGAGAGCGCCTGTGGACTCCAGACACTCACGTGTACAACTATGGACATTTAGGGCTTAATTTTTCTTTCCTAAAATTTTTTTCTCTTTCTTGTTTGTAGATAGGTAATATATGCCCTTCTACATCTGATACAATACAGAGTTTAAAAAATGATGCTTCACCAGATCCTTGTGTGTCCTGCCAAAGGTAGTCTATGCATTATAAGTATATATATATAGTATTTTAATTTAAAAATATAAATGGTTAACACATTCTGTACATTATTTTGCAAACCAATTTTTTAAATTAACTATATGTTTGAAAATTCAGTATCAGTGCATAAAAAGTCCAATCTTTTTACCAGCTGCCTAGCCTTCTGATGTTTGGGTATTTACCATTAGTCTCTACTGATGCACATTTGGTTGTTTCCAATCTTGTACTATTAGAAATAGTGCCTTATGAATATGATACATGTGTTTTCTGGATGGATGGTGTATCTGTGGGGTAAATTCTTTTAAAAAATGGAAATTAAGGGACAAAAGATAGTACGTTTAACATTTGGTAGTGGTTACCAGTCTGTTTCCATGTTCTGATAACTCTACTAGAAATCTTTGTGTATGTTGGCTATTCTCTCCACCCCCAATCCTGAAACAAGAGTGAAGGGGAGACCATTCGCTATTTAAATAGGTATCGTTTTAGAGGTATGTTAGTTGTGAGACTTTGAGTTGTAAGCAACAGAAATCAGTTCTGGGTAGCTCATTCTTTTAAAAAAAGAAGATATTTGTTGGAAGAATATTGGGGCATCTCATGGAATCCATGAAGCTGTTGAACTGTAACACTCAGAGACCAAGACCAAGAAATGGGACCACCCTGGAGACCTCTGCAAATTGTCCTCAGAGCTCCTCTTCCTTAAGCCTGATTCTGCTGCAAAGGCTCCCTGGCTTTGAACATCTCAGCCCAGGACTCTCAGATGATTGGTCTGGTGAGGCCAGGAGCTGTCCGTGAACTAATTAGTTATAGGATATGGGTCCTGTTGAACAGGTCTGGTTTTATGCCCAAAGATGGAGGTGAATTTGTGAGCTGGGCAGCCACTGCAAGAGGTATGTGGTTCTGCAGAATCAAATAACAATCCTGTATCAACTGATCTACTCACTTTGTACCAAAGTGCACAAGTGGTGGGGCTGTGCCTGTGAGTAGGGGATTTCTTTAAGAGTATTGCTTGTGTTTATCAGAATTTGAAATAGTAAAGGGATGATCTCTTCCTTTTGAGTCATCAAGTCCTTGTCTTTGCATGCATCCTCAGTCATGTCTGACTCTTTGTAGTCTTAGCCCACCAGCCTCCTCTGACTATGGGATTTTTTTTTGGCAAGAATATTGGAGTGAGTTGCCATTTCCTCCTCCATGGGTTCTTCCTGACCCAGGGATTGAACCTGCATCTCCTATGTCTCCTGCATTGCAGATGGATCCTTTACCCACTGAGCCATCAAGAGTGACTGGCAACTCTGGCGATTGGACTTGCTGATCAGGAAAGTTGATCAGTACTGTTGCATTGTGTTAAGAAGAAGCCATCAGTACTCATGGGCATTAGTTGTCTAAGAAGTGTGCTATACTGGAGCATTTAGTATTCTACAAAAGACAAAAGCAAGAACCTAAAAGGCACCCTCACTTCTGATAATCACATGAGGTAAAGAAGACCAGAGTCTGGAGCCTGGTTTGGCACATTGCTGTGAAAACTTTTCTGACACTTGACCTGTTCCTTTTCCCGCCCCAGGCTTCCCTGGAGTGAGAAAATAGGTTAGAGATGATGATGGATGGGCTGTGAAAATGGGCATAGTTCTTTATTCCCTCCCCTTCCCGAAGCTGCCCTTTGCCATATGATCTTGCAGCTCCTTCCATCAATTACCGGAGTATGTTTCTCTACCACTTGAATCTGGTTGGTTGTGTGACTTGGTTTGGTTTTTAAATGTGAAGGCAGCAACATCTTGGACCAGCTCAAAGCCAGCTGACTCCTAAGTATGTGAGAGACCCAGATAAGATTAGAGTCAGAGACGACTTAGTGACTGAACAACAAGATGGAAAGATTCCTGGTTGGGGCTTTTAGCTGAGAATAACAACTGAAATATGTTGAATGAACTTGTATCCTGGTCAGATTCAGAGATTTGAGGCATATGAATCTGTGGATCTCTTTTGAAAATGTACGTTCAGTTCCACCAGACAACTCTCCAGTCTTCAAGATGTATGACTCCTAAGAAGTCACAAAGGTAGAGAATAAGGTTGTTAGCCATCATTTGTCATGTCCACATGTCCAGATGGAGCCAAATAGCTGTTTTCCTCCAGCCAATCAGCTCTATTTTTTTTCCCCTCCTTTAATTTCAAGTTCATTACGTATAGATATCTTGTCATCTCATAAGACAATGATCTCGTAAGTTCTAGGGGAAGAGAAGGTTGGTTCAAGCTGGGTTCTAGGAGGCCTTTAATTTCAAAGAAGTTTTTGTCCTGAAAAATCTGTTTTCTAAGTCTTTTTCACAGCCTGGACTCTCACCTACATTTGTTTGAATCACAGTTTGAAAACATCCCTTCACCTGGTTTAGTTTTTCCCTGTGTTTGTTGTAAAGGAAAACGGGGTGCAAGACTTTGCCTTATCATCTGTCCACTATTGTCCTCTTTCTTTTTCTTTTATCAGAGATGTCCTGTCTATGGGAAGTGAATTCAGGTTCTGAGTGTATCTTAGACTTCCCAAAGCCCTTGATGGCCATTGGTAGATTTCCACCAGTTCTTGTGGACTGACTACTAAATAAAAGTCTCAGATCAGTAGACCTGGTGCCAGTTGGGGAAAATTAGGCCCCAAAGTCTATAACCTTTGTAGGGGGTGAGAGAATTTCCAAAACAGCCCCAACTTTCAGAATCCCAGAGTAGGAAAGTTCTGGGACAGGTGGAGCAGGATTTAGATTAGAAAATGATCAGGATTTGTACTCCATGCAAGTACCAAAGGGACTGACATAAACCCCATACGAGGGTCAAGTCATTGCCCTTCTCAAAGCCCTTTGGGGGGCTCTGCTCATCATTACGGAAGTCTTCCATCATCTGATGGCTATGGACCAGGCACTGGGTCCACGCTACCTAGCAGAGTGCCTTACACACAGCATGTGCTCAACAAGTGCTTGTTGGGGGAATAAACGGTCAATCAAGACCCATTTAGTCCCATCTCCTACAACTCCCTCTGTCTAAACATGGTCCACAAAACATAACATACCGTTTGATTAAAGATGCTGGAAAAAGTGGCAAAGGCGGGTACTGATCACATACGCCCACACCCAACAGAAGGCTCATTTTGGACCTGGAAGTCTTCCTTAAGTGATCAGAATGACATCGGGAACATCAATAATGAGCATGATGCCAGTATCAAGTAAACAATATTCCCAAGTTCAAATGCCAAGTAACATGTAGCAAAATTTAACAGTTATTTGTAGTTCTTCAGACCAACTCCAAATTTTGGATCTTTAACCCTTTTATCCAAAAATTTCACTGGAAATAATGGACATGATGGCAAAAAAAGAAATATATTGCTTTACCACCGGATTTTATTAGCAGTAAGATTCAGTATTCACATGGCTGCAGCTCCTAACATGGGTTGAGGGTGAGCAGAACCTCTTCCCTCACAGTGTCTTCACTACAGAAGTCAAACCTGGGGAGAGAAAACAAGACATCAGCTCTTCCTGGCACACAGCTGGTGTGTCACCTGTGATGACAGCCTCTTCTCTGCCGTCAGTCTGAGTGAGTGTGACACCTGAGACTAGATACTGGCTGAGGGAAAACCTCTTGGGTATAAAGGACTGTATTTTCCTTTCCAATTTTATGCCGTGACTATGCAATAGCAGACAGAAAAGAAATTACTGGACTCTCAAAGGACAGGGAAGACCCACCAGTCACATCCCCGGAGCACCTACTAAATACAGTATGTTGTCAATGAATGCAGTGAGGAATAAGAAGGTTGGCACCATGACAAGAAATCAGCCAGAGTTTTTTAAAAAAGGAAAAAGAAAGAAGCCAGCGTAAAAATCCTGAGGTCCTGGTGTTACATTGGCCAGGTGTTCTTATTTTAATTCAATATTCAACTGAAATGATAATTTTACTCATTAAGACTGAATGATACTTAGGAGGCACATTTTCTTACTGGGGTGGGTTGCCATGCCCTCCTCCAGAGGATTTTCCCATCCCAGGGATCGAACCCAAGTCTCCTGCATTGTAGGCAGATTCTTTACCATCTGAACCACGAGGGAAGTCCAGCAAAATACATAAGCATATGTAAATGCCTGAGGCATAAAAAAATGCTCAGAGAAGACTCTTTTCTCTTCATCTTCATTCTCTTCCCTGTAATTTAATGGCTAGCAGATGTGCAAATAGCAAATTAAAGGTTAAAAACGAATCTCAAAAGGGTCACAAGAAACAAAGCACACACAATAAATATCAATAAAGTTGAATTGAATTTGTTTTGAGGTAGTGAAGAATTTACTCAAGTCAAATTTCCTGTGGCTTTGAGACTTCACTGAATTATCTGTAAAATGGGGATGTTAGTAGCGCTTAGCTCCCATTACCACCATCAAAAGCATAACATAACCATTATTTGGAAGTGTTTCTCCTGTCCTTTGCAGTCTCTCCTTCCCATCCTAGTCCACTCACAGCCTTGGGTAGTTTGCTCACACATGTGAGCTGATCAGTCTGCTGAGTATTAAGGAGATTTTCCGGCTCTCTGAGATTCCCTCTCTGTAGCTTTCTCCTTGCTGGTCCTCAGGCCTATGAAATCTACTTGTCTTGGATTTTCTGGTTTCTCAGATCTGTTCCTTCAGGTTAGGTAGTGGGTTCTGCCTGAATTTTCCCTCTTTGTGGGACATCCTGGTTACTCTCTTAAGGCTGTTAAGCCAGAACAATTTCAAGACTACATTATTTGTTTATCGTCTCTCAGCAATCACTTTCCTTTGTTGCCTAATGTTCAGTATCTTAAAAACTGTGGTTTGATATATTTTGTCTGAATTTCTGTCTGTTTCAGTGGGAAGGTAAATCTGGTCTCTTGTGTCTCCTTCTTTGCCAGAAGCAAAAGCTCCTCATTGGACTTACAGGAGGACTGATGGATATGATAGAAGAAGCCGCATAGCTCTGTACCTCGGAATCGGGCTTTTTACTCAATACACTGGACTGATATTAGTACTTTTATGAGTATCGTCATCCTCAACTCACTGTTTCTGGTGATTCACTATGGTAAATGTCCTTTGATTCACTCACATTTCAGTCTTGATTAGAAAGGGTCGATCTTTGTCTTCACTAAAAGGGCCAATGATACAGGACAACCTATTTGTGTTCTTTGATACATTACACGTTTTCCTGGTAATTGAAGTGGCGATTTGGTGAATCCAGGAAGTTTGGGGAAGATACACATATTAAGCACACCCATAGCACAAAGCACAACTGCTAAATGAAACCAATCTTTTCACATTAGGATCATGAAACAAGATTCTCAATCTAACGCTTAATTGGTATCAGATCACACAATGAAAGTGAAAGCCGCTCAGCAGTGTCTGACTCTTTGTGATCTGTATAGTCTATGGGATTCTCCCAGCCGGAATGCTGGAGTTGGTAGCCGTTTCCTTCTCCATCAGGGATCGAACCCAGGCCTCCTGCGTTGCAGGCAGATTCTTCTGAACTACCAGAGAAGTCCAGATCCACAAATCTCTTAGGGTTGTTTTCCTAAAGTTCTACACTTTCTCCCAAAGAAATAAAAGGGGTTNGTTTCCTTCTCCATCAGGGATCGAACCCAGGCCTCCTGCGTTGCAGGCAGATTCTTCTGAACTACCAGAGAAGTCCAGATCCACAAATCTCTTAGGGTTGTTTTCCTAAAGTTCTACACTTTCTCCCAAAGAAATAAAAGGGGTTAAGAAGCAGCTGTTGCTGAGACAGAGGAGAACAGCTGCAGATTATTTAACTTAAAGCTGTTTTGCAGTGGGAGTAGAATTATAAATATGACAATGCGTCCAATCTCTTGGGATTTATATTACTTACACTTGTCCGTCACTTGCTTCCACACTGATCTTGGATGCTCCCACTTTGGGTAGAGTTGGATTGATCACATTGTTGTACCAAAGAAATTTAACCTTTTGCAAAACTCCAACATCCACATCTGAGTCAAATTCATTGGATTCAGTATTGTCTGGTTTGAGAGTACCGCTTGGGAGTGAAGTTAAACACATACGTGAACATACATAAATATACACACACACATATATATATATGTTTCTAAAGCCAGCTTACAATGTATCTCTAGTAAGATGATTGATAGTACATATGTCAGTCTAATGGTTAAATAAACACAGACAGGCATGCTCAGTCAGCGGTAGTTCATTTGCCATCAATAACTCATGTTACTTTAAAGTCAGCCTTACTGTGATAAAACATCAGACACAATCCTCCCACAATTTAATAAATAATGACATCATGATGTCATCCTTTTCCAGTTGTTTCATGGGTAGAATAATTATTTAGTGATTATAAATCAGATGCCATACATCAAAATAAATAACTGTGGTTTTCTCAGGAAATAGTAAGGAAAAAATTTAGGAAGAGAATTCTAAAACATATTAAGGGACAAGGGTGAAATAATCTCTTCCTTTTAATGACACATGACAGTTCCATAATTCTGAAGGGGTTCAGGCAGCTGGACTATTTTGAGCTGAAGAAAATCAAGATTCATCAAATTCAAGAATAACTTCTACTTTTCCTTTACATGCCTAAAAGAATTTAGGTAGAAGGCCTGGTTCAGGAAGAGAAATATCACCTGAGATAAGTACAAGGAATATGGCCTGCGTGTGACAAGCTGGCACAGAGCTCCGTAAGCCTGGAGATCCAAATTCCTCTCCATGTCCCGTTGTCTCTGCCTGGCACAGCAAACCTTTGTTCACCAGATATTTGGTCTTCCCATCTTCCTGTCTCCCCTTTCAAGTTCCAGACCCCTGCTCCCTTCTCCTTAGCTCAGAGTGGCATATAAGCCTCAATTGTTTGATTGTAGGTCTCATGTTACAGGAGCCCCATATGTACATTATTAAATTAGCTTTTCTCCTGTTATCTGTCCTATATTAATTTTATCACTAGACTATAGCCAAAGAGCCAAGAAAGGTAAAGCAAAAAACTTTCTTTCCCTGCATTCCCATGTGGTAATGAATAAGCTCTTATATCCATGACATACATTATATGTGTGAAGGATTCCAACATTTAAGGAGCTTAGAGTTTACTTACTTGAAAATTTCATACTGCTTAGAGTTTCCTTTATCTCCGAACAAAGAAACTAGTATGTGTCCTGTAACTCTCTTTCCAGACAATGTGACGGCCACCTTATACCTCCAACCTACAAAGGGGAAATATTTGCAAAATATCAACTTTTAGAAAAATTACTCCAAAAACAGGATTCCATTACTGCTGAATTTTGAATAATTTCTGTCTGGTTTTGGTAGTTTTAATCACATAGTGATGGATATTCCTTTAACTAAATGTTCAAAGGGCCAACAATAGCAGGTGGGGGAGGAACACAGACTCGTCCCAAGGTCAACAGATTTCAAGCCAAGGGACTAAGTAATATATTTCGCTTTTAATTTTTTTAACCTAACAATGTATTCTAGATCTTATAAGAACTTTATATTAAAAGATAACATGATATTTTCATCAGTTTATTTCATTTTTATAGATCACAGAAGTTTAGAGTATTATCATCTTTTGGTCTAAATAACCTACATTTATCTAAATATTCTATAAATCAACTTTCCATCATCACTGGAATTGTATTGACTTATGGTAATCATTTTATCAGTTCAGTTCAGTTCAGTTGCTCAGTTGTGTCCAACTCTTTGTAACCCCATGAATTGCAGCACACCAGGCCTCCCTGTCCATCACCAACTCCCAGAGTTCACTCAAACTCACGTCCATCAAGTTGGTGATGCCATCCAGCCATCTCATCCTCTGTCGTCCCCTTCTCCTCCTGCCCCAATCCCTCCCAGCATCAGAGTCTTTTCCAATGAGTCAACTCTTCTCATGAGGTGGCCAAAGTACTGAAGTTTCAGCTTTAGCATCATTCCTTCCAAAGAACACCCAGGACTGATCTTCTTTAGAATGGACTGGTTGGATTTCCTTGCAGTCCAAGGGACTCTCAAGAGTCTTCTCCAACACCACACTTCAAAAGCATCAATTCTTTGGTGCTCAGCTTTCTTCACAGTCCAATTTTCACATCCATAAATGACTACTGGAAAAACCATAGCCTTGACTAGACGGACCTTTGTTGGCAAAGAAATGTCTCTGTTTTTGAATATGCTATCTAGGTTGATCATAACTTTCCTTCATAGTGAATTGCCATTTTTTGCCATTTAGAGCTAGCATGGGCCAAATTGGGAAGGTGATAAATTTAGCTTTAGTTTTTATTATGCAGTTAACCTTATTAACTCCCATATGAATAGTTTTTTTCCTCTGCTACTCCAGAAAAGAAACCCAGGGTCTGTCCCCAAGCCTCACCATTCTTACATCCTTTGATTTTCATCACCCATGAAGTCTACAGTCCTGATATCTCTTGAATCTGTCACCTCCTTTCCATTTCCATAACCTTTGCTATCTCTCATGGGTTACTTTTCTGTTTGTTAAAAAAACCTCATAATTTTGCACAGTTAAACTTTTAACAGAGTATGAAGAGGCTGGAGCAGAAGAAGCCTCCTGAATTCAGCACCAGTATCAACTGTGGAGAAATTTATTTTTGTATCAATTGATATCGTGCATGCATGCCTGCTCAGTTGCTCAGTTGTGTCTGACTCTTTGCCACCCCATGGACTGTAGCCCACCAGGCTCCTCCGTCCATGGGATTTCCCAGGAAAGAATACCGGAGTGGGTTGCCATTTCCTCCTGCAGGAGACCTTCCCGACCCAGGGGTTGAACCCACGTCTCTTAGGTCTCCTGCATTGGCAGGTGGATTCTTTGCCATTGTACCACCTAGGATCAGGCTCTAAATTCCATTCTGCCCCTCAAATTTAGCCATGTTTACAGTAAGCATGGCATTGAAGCATTTTTCCATTTTGGAGAGGAGTGTTTAAAACTTTTGTACAGAAAAGCAACTTCACACATTTCCACTGGACATGATAAAATACATAGTATTGAGAATTTGAGACAAACAAAATAGGAACTTACGGGCAAAATTGCTGGCATCACCGGTGTTTAGAAAAAACATCTGGCCCTCTGATTTTGTTTTCCCAGGAAATCTGTCAGCATAATGACCCATCTGGGGGCAGCCTTCACTTGGACAGGGGAAGCACTTGTCCTAGGGAATATAAGCAAACGGTGAACAAGGATGCTCTTTATAAAAATAGTGTATGATCTTATTCTATGTATTGTTGAATTCTCAGATACTCTAATCCCAATCCTGTTCTGATAGTAACAGAAGATTTTAACAGTGTCTCAACAAAGGTTCGGAGAAGGCAATGGCACCCGACTCCAGTACTCTTGCCTGGAAAATCCCATGGACGGAGGAACTTGGTGAGCTGCAGTCCATGGGGTCGCGAAGAGTCGGACATGACTGATGGCAACCCACTCCAGTGTCCTTGCCTGGAGAATCCCAGGGACAGGGGAGCCTGGTGGGTTACTGTCTATGGGGTCACACAGAGTCCTAGACAACTGATGCGACTTAGCAGCAGCAGCAGCAACAAAGGTTAAAAATGAGTCTCATTATTTACAACAATAAATCAGCTATTTTACTGTTAAATAACACCATATTAAGAAAAAGTTATAGAAGTCACTTAAGATAATATATGTATACACACATATACACATATATGTATATACACATATACACATATATGTATATACACATATACACACATATACACACATATGGGAGTATGTGTGTGTATATATATATATATATATATATATTTAACCTTTTCTCTTTGCCTCTCTTAAGTTGCTCCAGTTGCCCCAAGACACCCCTCTTGTTTTAGGTGGTCAGAATTTATTTTAGAAAAGTTGAAAAAGAAAGAGCAAGGTTATAATCAGCTTCTGATATACAAAATATAATCCACTGGGAGAATAATAGACTTGAAAGTCATTTTTCTCAATTTCTTTAGTTCCCACTTAGCATATCAAGGTCTGAAAGATTCAAATCTCAGAATCTTCCCAGTGTGAAGGGAACTTGTTCTAGCTGGTTATTAAGACTTAGCCATGAGGTGAGGTTCTGAAGAAGATTATATCATATAGGAAAATGTCCTTTCTTTTTGGATCAAGAAATGATGGGAAGAAAAGAGGGACAAAAATGAATAGAGGGGAGGTAGACAGGTAGAGAGACACAGAAATTCCTACTATGAAAGGGCGAGGCTGCCCCACAGAAAAGGCAAGTGGTGAACTCCTGAATCAATGGACCAGATGGGGACTGGGCCAGATCTCAAGGTCTGCATCCAGCAAAAGCTAAGGGGAAATGGAGTCAGCCCGGAAGAAACACCCAGCCTGCAAGAGTGGACATGCCCAGACATCACCTGCAGATGGCAGCGGTGAGCCCATCAGTGTGGCGGATTCCCAAGCCTTCCTTTCTGACCCTTCACACACACATACACACCACCACCACCACCACCACCACCAACACATCGCCACCACCACCACCAAGATCATCCTGCCCAATACCAACTTGGAGACAGGTGGCCCAAAGGCTGAGAAATCTGCGAAACTGAAAATGCTTTCCTATAAAAGTGTCTGAGCATCGCCTAAAAGGACTGTTTATATTATTGAATCCGGTTAAGTTTTAACTAGATGAAATTTAAAGCTTCTGTATTGTTTGTTTTCCCCATTACCTAGAAAATGGGAGTTTGGGAAGAAAATAAAAAAGAAGCCAGGATGTTCTTGTTGTACATGCAAGCTATATTGTGAATAAAATATGCACCCATCTCCTTTCCCTTACACATAAGAGCTAACATTTGTTGAGTGCTAATTATTATAACTTAGGTTCTGGGCTAAGTAATTAGAACATGTTATCTCATTAATTCCTCCTATCAAATATATGGAATTTACCATTTTATTTACATTTTAAAATGAAGAAAGTGATTTAGAGAAGCTGAATGTTTTGCCCCAAATCATTCACCTTTTTCACTGTGGAACTAGGAATCAGATCCTCTCTCTTCATTGCTAAAGTATATCTGCTTGATAATTATAACTTCACCTGGCATGTTACTTGAAAATTTACATATTTAAATATGTACAAATGCATATTAAATATTGTACATAGTAAATATGTACATGTAGTACATATTAAATAACACACGGTATACATTTTTATTTGAAAAAAATTATAGTGAAAGGAAAAGCAATAGCTAAAAAAAAAGGCAATTGATATGTTACATTCAAGATCAGGGCTTCCCAAGTAGCGCTAGTGGTAAGAAACCTGCCTGCCTACGTAGGACACAAAAGAAATATAGTTCCATCCCTGGGTCGGGAAGAGCCCCTGGAGAAGGGCATGGTAACCCACTCTAGTATTCTTGCCTGAAGAATCCCATTGACAGAGGAGCTTGGCAGGCTACAGTCTATACGGGTGCAAAGCCTCGGACACGACTGAAGCGGCTTAGCACACAGACACACATTCAAGGTCAGGCTTAAGGATCTTAACTTAGATATCCAGAGATTACCAAAGAAGATGATAAAAAAAAATCTGGGCAATTATGTGCTTGCACAGAAATGTCCACATGCCCACAATCCTATTCCTTTGTAAGGTTAACATTTAAGACAACTTTTCCACGGTCATCAGTGTCCTATGGCCGTAGCTCAGGTTTCCAGAGACGATTTTTGTGCTTCAAATTATTTCCAAAGCAAGTTTTCACATTTACCCAACATACACAGAAGTGATAAAGAACAAGGTGGACACAGGCATTTCCGTTTACAAGTCCATTTCTCTAAAGTTCTCCCTTGCCTTATCACTATTAGAATAATAAACATGTATGATTGAAAGCATAAATAAGGTATCAGTCATATAGTAACATTTGCTGAGTGCATACTGTGTGCGGTGAACCACACCAGTCATGAGAAGCGATGGTCACAAAATCCTTCAGGTGCGAGAAACGATGTACTTACTGCGCTGAAATCACTGTAAGAGGCACAAGGAAATCCGGCAAAGCCATCAGGGTTGAGGATGCTGTCAGCGTAATACTTGTAGCTTCTTAAGTGATTACAGGCCACAAAGTTACGCGTTCCTTTGAAATCAGACATGATTACACATCAGAGATAGATGTGATTTTTCCAAGTTAATGTCCTGTTTGGAACATAGTTGTTGAATAGGTTTCTCTAATTAGTGCAAGCTCCTGGCAGCCACAGAACAAAATCATTTATGAAGGGTTGCTATTATTTGAGATGTAATCAGAAGTTCAGATTATAATAGTGATGCCACAGATGAATGAAATGGAAAAATAACTCTGGGAAGAAAAGATCCGTCCACATAGATACAAGTATAATTTAGTAATGTATTCCCTGAGTTACATTCTTGAAAAGGTGAATACAAGTACATTTTCTTTCCTGTAGTCTGCTCACGTCCACTTCCCTCGGTGAAAACGTGTATCATGTGGATACGATAAAAAGTCCTTGGTTACAGAAAATGTGACACCTGTACCATATCAAAATATGTAGCATGTTTACCAAAAGAAAACACAGATTCTGCCCCAAGGAAATCTCCTTATGTACATAATAAATAGGTTTACCTTCCCAGATCCCATCGATGTCAACAATCTGAGACAGAGCGTTCTTCTGACACCCAGGCATTTCTTCTCCTCCATTTGGGAAGAAATCTAGGTGGCCCACAACTTGACTCATTCCAAACCCTGAGAAATTTTAAAATATGGGAAAGTTGATGTCAACATACAGACTCAAAACACTCTAAAACGCTTATGTGTAGATTCAAAAAATACTCCAGGAGGATGAATTGAGGGACTCACCCAGGTTGGGGATCATTGGGGCAGCATCTGTGTGAATTACATCCACAAACTGGGCATCGCTGGGGTCCAATCGGACCAATTCAGGTGTGCCCTCAAAGCAAGGCTCCGCTGGATCCAACCCTAAAACAGACAGGATGTGTCATGTCAGTGTCTTATCAGTGGACAGACATGTTTGCCTCTCTCACTAGTAACACACCCGAGTGCAAGCGCAGGTGGTAATCACGAGCAGGGCGTGCAAAGAGAGAAGTCAGTTTTTCTGTAAGGTACCCTTTTCTGAAAGGAAATCTATGTCTAATTTACTATTTGCTTTAAAGTGAATTTTCCTTGAGCCGTGGAATATTCGTGGATACTTAGTCACTTGGTCAATTCTGTCACTAGCGCAGTTACAACGAAAGAGGTCAGACTCCTGGAGGGAGCACTGGACTCCTAAGAGATTTTCAGGCTAAAGGAGTTCCACCTACACTAACTCCCCTGAGGGCAAGGATCTTGGCATTCACAGTCACTGGGACCACAGTTTGACACAATGCCTGACTGAGCAGGTTTCACTGGTCATTAATGGACTGTGAAAAGGAAAGTTCTCTCCAGCAAATTAAAGAGAAATATTCCAGATGACCTCACCAATCCAAATATAACCAACTTATNCTCCTCTAATGGAAATGGGTGCTATAACATTGCATTTAGATGCCATTTGTCACCTTGAATATTCATTGGAGGGACTGATGTTGAAGCTGAAACTTCAATACTTTGACCACCTGATGCGAAGAGCTGACTCATTTGAAAAGACCCTGATGCTGGGAAAGACTGAAGGCAGGAGGAGAAGGAGATGACAGAGGATGAGATGGTTGGATGGCATCACTGACTCGATGGACATGAGTTTGAGCAAGCTCCGGGAGTTGGTGATGGACAGGGAGGCCTGGCATGCTGCAGTCTGTGGGGTCGCAGAGTCAGACACGACTGAGTGATTGAACTGAACTGTTACCTTGACATGAATGAGGCTTAATAAACCAAGAATTTTTCTAAGAACTTAAGCTGTGCAAATACTACAGCAGACACACACGGCAGGAAAGTGAAAGTGTTGGTCATTTAGTCACGTCCAGCTCTTTTGCAACCCCATGGACTGTAGCCCTGACAGGCTCCTCTGTCCATGGACTTCTCCGGGGAAGAATACCGGAGTGGGTTGTCATTCCCTTCTCCAGGGGAATCTTCCCAGCCCAGGGACCAAGCCTGGATCTCCCACCCTACAGGTGGATTCTGTGCCAGCCTAGCCAGCAGGGAAGCCCCACAGCAGGCCGCACGGCAGTCCCAGTCCCGCAGCGGTCGGAGTGCAGGCCACCAGCACAGGCCCTCAGCCCTGCCTGCGCTCCGGCCTCAGGGTGGGCAGGAAGCCTTGGGAGGAGAAAGCCACGGCTCTGCAGCTCCCAGCCGGCCTGCACAGCTCTCCTGCCTCTTCTCTCAAGAAGGCCCTCAGTGCCGAGATGATGGGTACCACATGCCAAGCCCGTGCCGGGGCCTGGACATGCACACTCACTCCCACCTGTTCAACAGCCTTGCTTTTATTCCCATTAGCCCAAGAGAACGCGGAGTCTCAGGGGTGGACAGGTTCAGGAATCGACCCACCGGGGCCCGCGCCCGCTGCTTTCCACCTGTGACCCCCCGGCCCCACCCACAGCTCTCTTCCCGCCAGGCGCCCCTCCCTGGCTCACCCCAGCTCAGCCCACTCCAGGACGTGGGCTCCCTGCAGGATGGCCCCAAACAGCGTTCAGGCCGGCACCACTTGCTCTCACACTGATTAAGACGCTGCTTAGCCTGTGGACCAAGGTGCCCCAGAGTCAGTGTGGCTTGTACAGCCCTCCTGGGCTCCCATGTGGATGAGGCCGCAGCTGCCTGGCTGAGGGCTGCAGGGGTGCAGCCTGGCTGAGGGCTGCAGCTATCAGCTTCACCATGAGTGGGGGGGCGGGGGCACCCAGACAATGGCGAATCCCAAAGTGGCCTGGAATCCGCACCAACTAGGAGGCAGAGGCCGCTGCTGAAATACCTCTCCCCAGCTCCCTGGGATTCAGAACCAAAGAGGAGGCTGGGGATTCATCTGGGTCACACGACTTGAGGAATTTCCCTCTAGAACGGGCGCCCCTTGGGTTTTCTGCAAAAGTCCTGTGGCCCAGGCTTCGTATCATCATTTGGGAGATGAGGATGAACTCATGTTCTGCGGTGGCAGGTCCTGCCTACGCTGTGTGTTACATTGAATAAAGCAACTGTGTTTTGAGAGAAAGCAGTGAGGTGCCCAAGAAGAGCGATGCCATCACACCCGCAATAATGCCAGCCGAGGGGTCTGGACCTAGCTGATGGCCAGTCTGTGTAAATGGGTTTGTATTAACATCAGCTATTGGAAAAGTGTAGGTCGTTACTACACGATAACTTTCCTAGAAACTAACCCTCACACCGGTCTTTCATTATCTCTACTTTAAGAATCATGGGAACTAACTGTTCAAGAGATCTGAGAGTCTCGTGGTCTGGGGTCTGCACATGAGAAGAGGGTGTTCAGGTATGAACTGCCACGGCACCCCACACACTCTCAGCCCTTCCCACCAGGGCCCAGTGCAGCCAGCCTCAGCTTCCAGGGGAATCCGTCCTTCCCGTCAGCGGGGACTGGAAAGCCCTCGGGAGGATGCCGGGTCCCCAGCGTCTCGGTGGCCAGCTCGTCCACCTCGTTTTCCTCACACGGTTTGCTTAGTGGGGAACCAGGCGCTAAAGCTTTGCCATCAGCAGACCCCCAGTTACAGCAGCTCCAGGGATGCCGACTGACTGACCCCGCGGTCGTTCTTGGTGACCTGAACACTGTCCGTCTGTCCAGGAGGGGTGCTTCTGCTGCGGCCAGCGCCTCCTGCAGGAGGGGGGTTGAGACTGCCAACATTGCTGGCAGGTTGAGGCCCCTCTCCTCTCTCCCTGAGGGTCACAAGTGGGGAACACTCACACCCGGCCAGCAGAACACAAGCTCCCAGCCCCTGTCCCCGGCCAACACTGGGCCTCAGCACGTGCAGACCCTGGAGCACGTTTCCAGAGGTGTGGCCAGGGTCCCGCCGGGGCCCAGGGAGACCGCGAGGCCTCTGCGTGAGCCCTGCAGGCATCTGTCCAGAGACGGTGCCCATCACAGAGACCGGCGGTAGCTAGGCACGGCAGGAATCACAGTCTCCAGGAATCAGAATTCATGGGTTGGAACTGCATCTGAGTGATCTGGGCAAAGCTGGAGGAATGAGAGACTCCATCAGGATAGTCTGGGATCTGGGGGCCCCGTGTTTCCCGGGGAGGGAGAAGCCGGTCCACATTGGTTACTTGGAGCCCCGAGGACTCATGGCTGCCTTAGTCTCATCCAGGCCCAGTGAGTCAGCGTGGACGGTGAGATCCGGCGGTGAGATCCAAGGGAAAGCGTCAGCAGAGTTTGCAGGGGAAGGGCGCCTGCCTCCCACATGCTGTGCGGTCAGCACCTGCGTTAGACCCCCTGATTCCCCAGCCTCGTGGGTTCCCAGAAGACCAGGCGATGCTCAGATGTAAGACACACGACGACCATTCTCATCAAAACACATTCGGTCAAAACCTGCCAAGAGGTTGTTTGGGACAAAGAAAGTTGTTATGTATTTTCATTGTTCTAGATAGAGGGGAATATGGGTTTGATTTAAAAACCACTGATCAACCCCAAAGTACTTTGACTGATGACAGGATCTCTGTCCCCAGGGCGTTTGTCAAGGGAGCTGCCCGGGTCGGGATGGGCTTGGGGGTACGCTTTCATCAGCGAAGACCAAACCCTAGGGGCCCTGTCCTTTCCGCTCCAATAAAACCATCAAGCGTTTGTCTTCCTCCAAACTCACAACTGTGTTTTGTTCTCCCAGCCACTTCTCGGGGCTTGAGGACAAGACAGTCTTGTTTCTTGTTTGGCCGGGAGGTCAAGGTCCACTGCGGTGGGCGTGGGGGTTTTCCTGTCCCAGACGGCTCTCCTGGGAGTGTTTCCTCAGTGCCCGGTGCCCCCCGGTGCCCTCCAGGCAGGGTGTGCCCCCATGGCGGGCAGACGTCCAGCCCTGCAGTGACAGGGCCCTCTGGCCCTCAGCTCTCACTCGGTCTCCATCTCCAGGGAGCAGCTTCCTGTGGCGGCCCCTGCTCCCCGAGGAAACATCACCCAACGGTTCTGCCCAGATGAAACCCACCCGAGTCCACACTTGTTTCCCCTTGACGGTGTCAGCCCGCACTGCCTGACTCAGTGGGAAGTACCAAGGTGGTCCCCAGTCACGCCAGAGGCCACGGTGACACCCCCTGAAGGGAGGAGGGGGACTCTGACCCTATGCCCGACGCCAGGGAAAGCAGGACGCGGAGCGGCCAGGAGCCGAGGCCACAGTGCAGGCCCGACGAGCCGGCCACTCCAGCCTCCCGCGCTGCCCGCCTTTCCCACCAGCCCGAGCCCCGGCACCAGGCGGCACACTCCTTCCTGAGAAAAGACCCGTTTGCAGGGCAGATGACGACCGTCCTACACTCGAGACGTGTGCCCTGAGGCTCACCCCTGGCTGCAGACCCAAGCCGACTGTCTGCCGCCCTGTGGGGACACCCAGGGCCGTGCTGCGACACAGCCGTCAGCGAGACGCTCACCTGTGTCTGTGAGCCAGTGTCGTGCTCTGAGTCCTCAGGATGCGTCTCGGAAGTTCAGGGGTTTCTGCTGGAAATTAACCCCATCCACCCACCCCCGAAAGAGTGGAAACCCTGACAACCTCGAGAACCTTGCAGAGAAGAAACGAGCCCTCAACCCAGGCTCGATGGGTCGGCAGCGGCCCGGCTGCAGCCTCTGGACCGGGTCTGCTGTCAGAGAGGAGGGAAGCGGAGTGAGCGTCCAGGGCTCTGGTGTCCTCCGTCACTGCAAGCAGACCACACAGGCTCCACGGTTCGGCCACATCCGTCTGGACACGTCCAGGCCCCTCGCCTCCTCGGCCTTCCGCGTCTGCCCCCGAAGCCTGGCCCCAGGGCTGCCTGCGGTGGGTGGGGGCCTACTGCGTAGACTTTACAGGCCCAGCGCCCACGGCCTNGTTCGGCCACATCCGTCTGGACACGTCCAGGACCCTCGCCTCCTCGGCCTTCCGCGTCTGCCCCCGAAGCCCGGCCCCAGGGCTGCCTGCGGTGGGTGGGGGCCTACTGCGTAGACTTTACAGGCCCAGCGCCCACGGCCTTTACCAGGGGCTCCCCTGGGGGCTCAGACAGTGAGGAGTCTGCTTGCGATGCGGGAGACCCGCGTTTGACCCCTGGGTTGGGAAGATCCCCTGGAGGAGGGCATGGCGACCCACTCCAGTATCCTTGCCCGGAGAACCCCATGGACAGAGGAGCCTGGCGGGCTACAGTTGACGAGGTCACAGAGAGTTGGACCAATTGAACGACTAACCCGGGGCACGCTGGCCGCTGGGCACACTGGCCGCTGGGCACGCTGGCCGCTGGGCACACTGGCCGCTGGGCACACTGGCCGCCGGTCACTCCCATTCGGCCCACGTGGCCCACGCTCTGACAGCGATTCTGAGAGGCTGACCTCTGCTCGGCTTTTTCCACGCTTCACATGGCGCCTCCTAAACTGGAGGTCAGCTTCCCAAGGGGACTGCGCCCTGCGGCCTCCCCTGGCCCCAGGCTGTGCCTGCACCCGGCGCCCTGCTCTGGGGCTTTCTCGAAGACTGCAGTCTAGTCCTACAGGCCTCGCTCCCCTGGCCCGGCTCCCTCCTCACTTCCCCATGGGGAGCAGGGGAGGGAAGGAGTGGCTGGCCAGGACTCCCGGAAGCAAGGGGACCCCGTCCCCTTCATCTGACGTGCTACCATGTCAGAGGTGGAGCCTCCTCCCGACTGGGGGGCGGGAGGGGGCAGCCCTCAGAGTCACCGCACGCTCCTCAGATCTCTCCTCCCGGGAAGCCTCTGCCTTCTGACGGCAGTAGCCATGTCCAACGGGCCGTGGCAGGGCTGGTTACTATGTAAACATGTGTGATTGACCGGCCTCACCTCCCGCCCCCTGCCACTGGGTCGGTCCGAATTTGAGCAGGAAGGGAGAAGGCAGAGGGAGGTGGGCACGACCCTACCAGCCTCTGCCCCCAGCCAGGGACCAGAGAACACAGGGGCCTGGTCAAGCCTGTCCCTGCCTCCCTGTACCATGTGGCCTGGGCAGTGACACAAGAAAGGAGGACCCCCTCCATTCAGCTTCCTGCCATTCATGAGCAGGAAACATTGCCTTTTTTGGCCCAGGAAATGACAAACGTGGTTGTGCATGAGTGTGTGCATGCGTGTATTCAAGTGTGTGCACATGTGTGTGCACGTGTGTGCGTGTGCTCACTCACGTGTGCGGTCAAGTGTGCGTACATATATGTGCATGTGTGTATACTCAGGTGTGTATGTGTGTGTGCGTGTGTATGTGTGCTCACTCACGTATGTGCCAAGTGTGTATACCTATATGTGCGTGTGTGCATACTCAAGTGTGTATATGTGTGTGCGTGTGTATGCTCAAGTGTGTGTGTGTACTCATCTGCGTACGTGTGTACATGTGTGTATTCAAGCATGTGTACATGTGAGTATGAGCTTATGTGTATGCATGTGGGTGTATGTGTGAGAGCACATATGTGCATGTGTATATTTGTGAACATATGTGAAATGTGAATGTGTATAGTTGAGTGTGCAAGTAGGAATGTGGGGGTGTGTGTATGTATATGTGTGTATGTGTGGGTATGTGAGTGTGTGTATTCAAGTATGTGTGTGTACATGGCTGTGTCTAGCTGTGGATATGTGTGCATATGTGAGTGTGAGTGCACACATGTGAGCGCTGGAGGAGCAGCCACGCGTCCCCCAGAACGAAGGCAGAGAACAGTGAGAGCCTTCATTCCGAGCCGAGCAGTGCCTGCCTGCCTTGTTGCTGGCCTGTGGCTCTGGGTTGCTGGGTTCTCACTGAAATCGCCTCCTTTCCAGTGGCGTGAGCTTGGGTTTCATAATTACATGGGAAGCAGGCTTCTGTCTCGGTGAGTAGAATCAACGGGACCGAGGGGCATCGGGGGCTCAGGGTGGGTCACATCGCTCACCCAGCATGGGGTCTGTGAAGCCCACCGCCGCTGGGAGTTTGACTCGGAAGGAGAGGACACTGCCTTCTGAGCCGCAGAGCAGTGGACAGATAAAAGTCCGGGCTCACCTGGCCACGTGGCCCGTCAGGGACCCTGAAGACCCAGCACAGTCCACCAAGGCCCCAACGGGGAGGCAGAACCCTCCCCTGCGAGCCCCCAGGCTGCGCACTGGCTGCTGACCACAGGGGTTAGAAATCAGGAAAGGTCAGTGCTGGGCACTGGGAGCTCCAGGCCCCAGATAGAGACATATTTGCAGAGCTGACCTTCAGTAAGCGCTAACCACCCACCCGATTTCCTGGGTCAACAGCGAACACCAAGCTTTAAGAACAAAATCACTCCCTGTGATTTTGAAGGTGATACTTTTGTTCAGTTTGAATGGACTCTGAACCTGGCGCTTGGCAGAGAGAAAGCGTGCCAAGGCCCTTCTGAGCTCTCCTCCTCGCCCCCCCACCTCTCCATTTGCCTGTTAACTGGCCTGTCCCCTCGGGGGCCAGACTCACTTCCCACTGTCTTGATGCCATTTCCACCTTCCAGCTCACACTCCAGGACCTTCGTCTGCAGTCCCCTGACGCTGTGCACCAGGAACAGACCTGAAGACCTGAAACAGACTTCCTCGGGTTTGTAGCGTCACGAGGTGCTGTGGAAACAGCCCTGTGCACCAAGCCGGGTTCTGTCCAAATAAACCGTCAGATCAGAGCATCTTCATTTTCTTACAACAAGTTTACCGTCAACACGACCAAAGCCATAGGTCAAGTATAAAATGTCACACTGTGACCTCCGGGAGCTGGTGAAGGACACGGGGGCCTGGCGTGCTGCGGTTCACGGGGTCGCGAAGAGTCGCACACGACTGAGCGACTGAACTGAGCTGAACTGTACACTTCCCAGGTGGCGCAGTGGTAAAGAACCTGCCTGCCAACGCAGGCGATACAAGAGACGTGGGTTCGATCCCTGGGTCGGGAAGATCCCCTGGAGGAGGAAAGTCAATCCACTCCAGTATTCTTGTCTGGAGAATTCCATGGACAGAGGAGCCCGGTGGGTTACAGTCCACAGAGCTGCAAAAAGTCAGACATGACTGAGTATGCTCACGTGACACTAATCTGAAGTCATCTTGATAAGATTAATTCACATTCTTATCATTCTTATCCTTATAAAGGAACTAAAGCTGAACTCTTCCAAATACGAGAACTTGATGCAAGATGGGGACTTTATCCGGGTCCGTTTGCTGACTCACCCGTGGCTGAGTTTGCTTTTGTGTCTCCCAGCTGCATTGGAGTGATCTGCCTCCCAACATCAGGTCACCAAGTGGTGATACTACTGCCCAGAGCCTCGAGAGACGCTGAAGCAGTGATCTGCTCGTCCACGCTCAGGAGCTCACGGCGAACTCAGCAGAAATGCCAAATATGACAACCGCACCCAAGAGCTGAGAGCCGTGGGGCCTCAGAGAACCCAGACCATCTCCAGCAGGGGACATTCACCCAGAGAGCTCTCGGCTACACCCCCGAATGCACACCCTCCTGAGCACATACCCCTGTGCCAGAGGGCCCAGGAGCCCGTTGATCACCCGAATTCAGCTCCCCGCAGCAAATCTCCCGAAGAGCTGACTTCAGGCACAGCTCATGAATTCTTCACACGCAGTCCTTGGGCCATGATTACAGGATAATTCAAACTTGGTCCAGGTAGACAGAAGCTAATGATGGAGAATCTGCAACAACCTTCCTGGGAGGAGAACAGGCTAGAATAGAACTTCCCCATTCAGAGATGAATGATCATGGGGAAAACCCAGCAAGGAAGCTGTAAAACGTTCTCATCAGAACAAGAGAAGGAGGGTAGGAGGGAAGAGAGAGGCGGGTGGAGAACACACTGGATATTCACGAGACAGGTGAGAGGAGACGCGAGGACAGGGAAGATGGTCTTAAACCAGACCGCTGAGCATCAGAGGCAGAGTACCTACATAGACAACCATCAGCCAGCCTCAGACTTATCCTCGGTAACGACAGTCGCATGCAGACAGAGGGACCCCGTGCACACAGAGACAAGGACGCCCGAGTGTCGTCTGCACGTATGACGACAGAGCGGCTCCATCTCACGAACGGCCTCGGGAAAGAAAGTCCCTGGGAAACCTCCCTTACACGTCTGCTTAACTGCAGGGCATGATCCAGCGAACCCCGGGCGAGAACAAAGAACGCACACTTCTCTCTCTTGCTTTCCTTCCCCTTCCTTTCCTTCTTGTTTTCTTGAAAGAGAGGTATCAGTCCTCTTCTTTCCTTCCCCTCGGTCCTTCTTGAGCCTTCAGGACCAGTAGGGTCTGCAGAACAAGAGCCAAGAAGGTGAGCTGGGCTGACAAGAGGCTCCAGACCCACCAGAGTTTTCTGCAAGATGGAGAGCCTGCAGGAGTTCCATTCCGGGAGAACCAGCAGAGGCTGCTACGAGGTTGTGTAAATACAACTGTCACAGGCCCTGGGGAACCGGAACACTAGTGTGGCTCACTGTTCCGTGTCCACTTTAGGCTGACGGTCTGGAGCAGAACCCACCAGCATCAAGGCGTGCCTACTTAGCTGGTGGTGTTCAGTCACCCAGTCGTGTCCGATTCTTTGCGACCCCATGGACTGCAGCAAGCCAGGCTTCCCTATCCCTCAGTATCTCCTGGCGCTTACTCAAACTCATGTCCATTGAGTCGGTGATGCCATCCAACCGTCTCATCCTCTGTCCTCCCCTTCTCCTCCCACCTTCAGTCTTTCCCAGCATCAGGGTCTTTTCCAATGAGTTAACTCTTTGCATCAGGTGGCCAAAGTATTGGAGCTTCAGCTTCAGCATCAGTCCTTCCAATGAATATTCAGGGTTGATTTCCTTTAGGATGGACTTGTTGGACCTCCTCGCAGTCCAAAGGACACTCAAGAGTCTTCTCCAGCTCCCCAGTTCCTGTACATTTATTCTTTCACAATATATAAAGGCAAAACTGAATAACATCAAAGAGAAAAATTTTAAAACCAGAGAAAAAAGACATATTAACACTACCACCAAGAAACAGTGATTTAACTACAGCTAGGTTGACACCAGATTTCTTATGAAACTACACTGAATTAAATTGTTATTCAGCAGAGGGAGAAAGATGTTTTCAAACAAAGACCGAAAGAAATCCACCTGCAGGCCCCCATTAAATAACTGCAAAAGGATTTCAGTAAGAAGAGAATTAGAACTGGAGGAAAAATGAGATTTGGTAGGAAAGGGGAGCCATGAAGTGTATACAAAATAATGGAAAATTTAAATAAACACAGTAAAAATCCATCATCATAATAACAGGAACAAGGATATTAATGACTACTAGGCGGCTAATAACAATAAAAGGAAAGCTAGACCAACATCAGGGAGGCCAGGCCAGGGAGATGGAAGCCCAGCGGTCCCCGCGTCCTTGAGCTCTTCAGACCAGGACATGGGTGCCAGTTACCCCAGGTCTTGTTAAGTGGAATGGACCGCTGAGGTGTTCGGACCAGCACCGGAAGGGTAGATGGAGGATGTGTAATCTCTAGTGTTCAGAGGAGAAGGGGGGACACGGGAGATTTAATCATTTCAATAGAAAGGCAAAAAATTAAATCTAAAGAAAGCCAAGGAAGATCATGGCAAAGAGAAATAGCCACACAAGGGACTTCTTTAGCAGTCCAGCAATTAAGACTTCACCTTCCGATACAGGGGTTATGGGTTCAACCCCTGGTTGTGATGTTAAGATCCCCTATGCCTCAGGGCCAAAAAGCCCCAAACACAGAAAAAAACAGAAGCAATATTGTAACAAATTCAATAAAGACTTAAAAATGATCCCCATCAAAAAAATCTTTAAAATAAAAATATAAGGAAATACCAACGTGAGCTGGCCGCAGAAGTCCACCTCTAGGAGGAGCTCAGTCAGCCCACGATGTAAACTCAGCTGATGTGTAGAGAGCAGAGCCTGGGTCCGTGTTCTCAGGGGACCGTCTGGATCCGAGGGTGGCAGAGCTGACTTGTCACCTGCGGACTCCTGTCCGCCAGTTTCTATTTCAGACGGTCGGGTAGCAGGCTGTGAGGAACGGCAATGCCAGGAGAAAAGACAGTGTCTGGCTCTCGGAGTTTGCGGAGGCTTCTTGCCGAGGGATGCGTGCGCTTGTGGGTGTGTGTTTAGTCAGTCACGGCCCACTCTCTGTAGCCCCAGGGATGGCANTGAGGAACGGCAATGCCAGGAGAAAAGACAGTGTCTGGCTCTCGGAGTTTGCGGAGGCTTCTTGCCGAGGGATGCGTGCGCTTGTGGGTGTGTGTTTAGTCAGTCACGGCCCACTCTCTGTAGCCCCAGGGATGGCAGCCCACCAGGCTCCTCTGTCCATGGGATTCTCCAGGCAAGAGCACTGGACTGGGTTGCCATTTCCTCCTCCAGGGGACTTTCCCGACCCAAGGATCGAACCTGCATCTCCTGCATTGGCAGGTGGGTTGTTCACCTCTGCGCCACCAGGGAAGCCAGGGTTGATTCTCCCTCTCTGGCACCGAGCCTCCCCCAGCCTCGTGGGCCCCCGGGGCACACACCTCCTCAGGCTGCTCCCCTGAATGAGGGCTTTGCTGCCTATGAAGCCCCACAGGGCCCTACCCGCCCCTCCCATCCTCCAAGGGGGCTTGGACACAGACTCCTGGGAATATGTACCCCAAAATACTCAGCTAAATTCCCAACGACTTATGTACACAGGTACAATAACAAAAGGCAAGGTTATGGCTTAGATGGTGAAGACTCTGCCTGCAATACAGGAGACCTGAGTTGTTCCTGGGTCAGGAAGATTCCCTGGAGAAGGGAAAGACAACCCACTCCAGTATTTTTGCCTAGAGAATCCCATGGACTGAGGAGCCTGGTGGGCTACAGTCTGTGGGGTTGCAAAGAATCGGACACCACTGAGCGGCTAACACGTATTATAAAAGCGAAAGTCGGGGAAAACAGATGTGAACCAGCCAGGCCTTGGTTCATGAATGCGCACAGGGCAGCTGTTAGTAAGAGTGAAGGAGATCCACAGTCTCTCGAGGTAGAGAGACATCCCAGACGAGCTGGTTAGTGAAAGACAGTAAGACTCGTGCGTGTAACAGGATCCGGTTTCGTGAGAATGCATTCATGCGAGGTCTTTGCTTCGGTTCAGACCCAGGAAAACAGAACAGGAAGGGTGTCTGCAGTCTCCAATCATGGTTTTTTGAATGGAATGTGGGCAGGAACAGTGGTTATGGAAATTTTTATTTTCCAATCTTTTCCTGCTTCTCTACTGTTTTTTTCACTAGATTGCATTTGTACAGATTGGGGGGGAGCATAAAAAGAGGGGTTTTATTGTTGTTGTGTTTAAATGTAACGTTAACTTAATATGAGTTTTTAAATTGCTCTTGTCCTTTGTAATATGAAAGGATTTACCCTGACACCCCAGACTTTATCTGCTCTTGTTTTTCTACCCGGAATTTTCAGGATTATGACTCTTAAGCAACTAGGCAATGCCAAGGGCTTTTTGTTTTGCTTTGCTTTTAACGGCCTTTTTAGCGGGAGGAGGGATGTGGACTGTGAAAAACACACTTGGCAAAGGATTCCTTTTGTGTTGGGGAGGAGTTAGTTTGGAATCTACACCACAGGGTATTTTTATTCGTATAACAGCACTCAGAAATTCCAAAGTGATTTCATTTATCAGAGTATTTATGGACAAAGCAACTTTTACTTTGATAGACAAAACTAATGAGACCGTTTAAATAACATCTTCACAGCCTTCACCACCCTTACACCACACGTCAAGTCCTGTAAAATGTCTGTGCCCTGAATGGACGGCAAGAGCGTGCTCACTTGGTCAGACCCGCTCGGCACCTGCCGCCAGGCCGTCTCAGGACGGCCGCTCGCTGCCTCTGCAGCCACGCTGCCCGCCGAGGAGCCACGTCCTGAGCTGCGGTCCTGCTCCTGCGGCAGGCCTTTCCTGTCCTCCTTGGCCTTTTTCTTCTTCCCCTTCCTTTCTCGTTTGTTCTCTTTGCCTTTTTCTNGCCTCTGCAGCCACGCTGCCCGCCGAGGAGCCACGTCCTGAGCTGCGGTCCTGCTCCTGCGGCAGGCCTTTCCTGTCCTCCTTGGCCTTTTTCTTCTTCCCCTTCCTTTCTCGTTTGTTCTCTTTGCCTTTTTCTCTCTCTTTCTCCTTTCTCTTTCTTCTTCTTTCTCTTTTTCTTTTCTTTCTCTTTCTTTCTCCTTTTTCTTTCATTTCATTCCTTCTCTTTCTGTTTCTTTTCTCCCCCTCTTTCTTTCTCTTTCCTTTTGTTTCATTCTTTCTCATTCTGTGTCTCTCNCCCTGTCCTCCTTGGCCTTTTTCTTCTTCCCCTTCCTTTCTCGTTTGTTCTCTTTGCCTTTTTCTTTCTCTTTCTTCTTTCTCTCTCTTTCTCCTTTCTCTTTCTTCTCCTTCTTTCTCTTTTTCTTTTCTTTCTCTTTCTTTCTCCTTTTTCTTTCATTTCATTCCTTCTCTTTCTCTGTTTCCTTTCTCCCCCTCTTTCTTTCTCTTTCCTTTTGTTTCATTCTTTCTCATTCTGTGTCTCTCTTTTGCTTTCTCTCTTCTTTCCTTTCTCTTTCATTTCATTCTTTCTCTTTCTCTGTTTCTCCCCCCCACCCCCTTTCTTTCTCTTTCCTTCTGTTTCTTTCTCTTTCTGTGTCTCTCTTTTGCTTTCTCTTTTTTCTCCTTCCTTCTTTCCTTTCCGTTTTTCTTTTTCTTTCTTTCTTCTGTTTTAGAGACAGGATTTTAGAGACAGCATTAATTTCCCACTGGACAGGGCGCTGGGCACCCAGGAGCTGCAATGCTCATGATTTGCTCTGGGATTCCTGATGTGGGTCGCAGTAACTCTGCCCCCCTGCAGAGATCTGAACCCAGGCCATCCATTTCCAGAGACGGCTGCTTGACTGGAGGCTCCGGTGCGTCCGGGGAGGGCCACAGGCAGTGGAGGGGCCTGGCCACACCCCCCTGCCCTGCTGGACAAGGACGTGCTCGGGGGCAGTCACCACCTGCCCCACCGGCGCTGTTCCAGGGTTTGATGTCTGACATTCGGGGGTCACGGAAAGGGCGGGAGCCTGAGTGGG
>SJYV01007633.1:449277-459831 GCA_006410875.1 Neotragus pygmaeus
GGGGGGCTTCCCTGGTGGCTCAATGATAAAGAATTCGCCTGCCAATGCAGGAGACACGGGTTCAATCCCTGATCCAGGAAGATCCCACGTGCCATGGAGTAACTAAGCCCACACACCACAGTTATTGAGCCTGTACTCTAGAGCCCGGGACCACAACTCCTGAGCCCATGTGCCACAGCTACTGAAGCCCCCGTACTCTAGAACCTGTGCTCCACAAGAGAAGCCACAGCAACGAGAAGCCCACAGGCCACAACTAGAGAGTCACCCCCACTTGCCACAACTAGAGAAGAGCCGGGGCAGCAACAAAGACCCGACACAGCCAAAAATTAATAAATTAATTAATTTAATTAAAATAAAAAGAAAGTCCATGGTTTGACACAACTCTGCACTCGAATGTTAACCCGTAAAAGAACAACACAAAGGAAGGGTTATCCAGGAGTTACACCATTAACAGTAGGAGTAGCAGTTGTTTGGGGGGCTGCATTCTTGACAACTTACTATGTGCCAGGTACTAGGCAAGATGATTTACATACATTATCATACCTATGTTTCACAATTATCTTACAGTAGGGGTGGTATTATAGGCCCAGTTGACAGATGACGGTAGCGAAGCACAGAGAGGTTAAGAATTTTGCTCAGGGAAATACAGTTGTGGCTGGTGGAACCCGGGTTCAAAGTCTACACATGACTCCAAGCTAGGATTGCTAAATTTAGAAAGGAAAATGCAAGTTAAATTGGAGTTTCAGATAAACAATACATTTCTATTGTAAAAATAACAATAAATTTCAATTCTACTTTTTATAATGATAAATTTTATTATTTATATGACTGTGGCATATATTCTTGGTTTTATCTGAAATTCAGTTTTAACAGGGTGTCTTAGCTTTTACCTAGCAGCCTTACTCCCAATACCTATGCTCCTAATCATGGATTTCTCCTACTCACTTATTCCTCATCCTCACAGTGGCTTGAATTCAGCTGTTGTAGCCTTTCTTCCAAGTATTGAGCAGTAAGTCTCTTCCAGCATGACATAAATATTTTTTCTTACCTATGACTGCTCCCAGCAACAGTGAAAGTGTCCAGATTAGCAGCATCTAAATAAAAATTTTAAATATAATTGAGTCCAGGTAGGTAAGTTTTTAAAAGATTGGCATAATACAAGTCTGAATGGGTAAATTCGAATAAATTAGACAACAGGCTTCAGACTCACCGTGGCAGTTCTGTCGAGTTCTGCGCACAACCAGATAGCACCTAGAGGTCCTTTTATAGGCAAATCTTATCTTTTTGAGCAGTGCCATGGAAAAGTGGCATGAGAAAAGAGGAGGTTCCAAGGATGTATTTCTAATTTTAGTCATAAATAAACCACAACTGATAGAGTAAGGAAAGTTTTCCACCGTGGTTTTCGAAAGATGAGAAAACGGTAGATATGAATAGTTCTGTTTTAATGGGATTATAATAGTTAGAATCATCATAAATTCATTGTAGTGAAGTTTCTGGTCTGTCCCTTTCTTAGTTTACAGTTTTTTGGGCTGGTCTGTGGGTGTTTGTGAAACTAAATTTTTTGCACGGATTTGACAGCCATAGTCTTGACAACAAATACTAAGAGCTTACCAGCTCATGCAATTTCATACAATCTTGCATTTACCCTCCAAAACAATGAAATAGAGGCAATTCTTCAAGAGATTTCATTTCTTTTGGGGAAAGCTGTTGATATTTTATTCTGATAGTCCATAGGACTAGTTTATTTCTCAACAATAACATGGAAGACAGAATAAATGAACTGATGAAAGGAACTGAGGGTACTTCTAAGAATATAGAGGTGAAATCAGTGACCTTTATCACCAAATGAAATTACCCATAAGAGAAAAACCAAATTCAACTTAGAAGAAAATGATCTGGGAAATATAATATGAAAGAGAANCAACTAGAGAGTCACCCCCACTTGCCACAACTAGAGAAGAGCCGGGGCAGCAACAAAGACCTGACACAGCCAAAAATTAATAAATTAATTAATTTAATTAAAATAAAAAGAAAGTCCATGGTTTGACACAACTCTGCACTCGAATGTTAACCCGTAAAAGAACAACACAAAGGAAGGGTTATCCAGAGTTACACCATTAACAGTAGGAGTAGCAGTTGTTTGGGGGGCTGCATTCTTGACAACTTACTATGTGCCAGGTACTAGGCAAGATGATTTACATACATTATCATACCTATGTTTCACAATTATCTTACAGTAGGGGTGGTATTATAGGCCCAGTTGACAGATGACGGTAGCGAAGCACAGAGAGGTTAAGAATTTTGCTCAGGGAAATACAGTTGTGGCTGGTGGAACCCGGGTTCAAAGTCTACACATGACTCCAAGCTAGGATTGCTAAATTTAGAAAGGAAAATGCAAGTTAAATTGGAGTTTCAGATAAACAATACATTTCTATTGTAAAAATAACAATAAATTTCAATTCTACTTTTTATAATGATAAATTTTATTATTTATATGACTGTGGCATATATTCTTGGTTTTATCTGAAATTCAGTTTTAACAGGGTGTCTTAGCTTTTACCTAGCAGCCTTACTCCCAATACCTATGCTCCTAATCATGGATTTCTCCTACTCACTTATTCCTCATCCTCACAGTGGCTTGAATTCAGCTGTTGTAGCCTTTCTTCCAAGTATTGAGCAGTAAGTCTCTTCCAGCATGACATAAATATTTTTTCTTACCTATGACTGCTCCCAGCAACAGTAAAAGTGTCCAGATTAGCAGCATCTAAATAAAAATTTTAAATATAATTGAGTCCAGGTAAGTAAGTTTTTAAAAGATTGGCATAATACAAGTCTGAATGGGTAAATTCGAATAAATTAGACAACAGGCTTCAGACTCACCGTGGCAGTTCTGTCGAGTTCTGCGCACAACCAGATAGCACCTAGAGGTCCTTTTATAGGCAAATCTTATCTTTTTGAGCAGTGCCATGGAAAAGTGGCATGAGAAAAGAGGAGGTTCCAAGGATGTATTTCTAATTTTAGTCATAAATAAACCACAACTGATAGAGTAAGGAAAGTTTTCCACCGTGGTTTTCGAAAGATGAGAAAACGGTAGATATGAATAGTTCTGTTTTAATGGGATTATAATAGTTAGAATCATCATAAATTCATTGTAGTGAAGTTTCTGGTCTGTCCCTTTCTTCGTTTACAGTTTTTTGGGCTGGTCTGTGGGTGTTTGTGAAACTAAATTTTTTGCACGGATTTGACAGCCATAGTCTTGACAACAAATACTAAGAGCTTACCAGCTCATGCAATTTCATACAATCTTGCATTTACCCTCCAAAACAATGAAATAGAGGCAATTCTTCAAGAGATTTCATTTCTTTGGGGAAAGCTGTTGATATTTTATTTTGATAGTCCATAGGACTAGCTTATTTCTCAACAATAACATGGAAGACAGAATAAATGAACTGATGAAAGGAACTGAGGGTACTTCTAAGAACATAGAGGTGAGATCAGTGACCCTTATCACCAAATGAAATTACCCATAAGAGAAAAACCAAATTCAACTTAGAAGAAAATGCTCTGGGAAATATAATATGGAAGAGAAGTAGTTGATAGAAAAGAACTAGGATGTGTTCATCTGGTGATAGATTGCCTTAAATTAATTTTATAAAGACTATGATAGGATACCATAATTTTAAGGAACCACAGCATTTGGTCTGACAGCATCACAGATATTGGTTGAATCATTTGAAATAGCCACGTTTGTAGGTCAAAAATGGTCAAATAGTCCGGTTCCCTGATAGAGTTTACAGACACAGAAAACACACACACACACACAAAAATGATTTGTGCATGAAGAAAATTCAGGAAAGTTGAACAAGGGAAATATGAACACCAGGACAGAAGTTGCGAGGAAGGGATTCCATGGATGGGAGCCATGGCAAAGCCCCATTGGATCCTTCCGGTCTCAGCATTTAATCCCATCCTTAGGGACTCTTTTCCAATCCTGATGAGGTTGGTTTCCCTCTCCCCTCTAGAAACACTTCCCTTCAGAACTAGTCTCACGTGACACCCATCACAAGCAGCTGTGGATCAGAAACTCTGACCAGGCTGGGATTCTCTAGGCCGTGTCACATCTCAGTATCTAGTCAGGTTGGCCTGAAACGGTCCCTGAACATATCACCCTTGAAAGAATGAGCAAACAAATGAGGGAATGAATACCAAAAAAAAAAATACAGCTTGAATCATTGTTATAGTAACAACTGCCTACACAAGCTCACATTAAAAACTGTGATTTCTAACTTAAAACAAGCAAACAAACCAAAACCAAAACAAAACAAAACAAAGAGGTGGAGGAAACAAGGTTCGCACTGGGGTTTCAGTTCAGTCAGTCACTCAGTCGTGTCCGACTCTTTGCAACCCCATGGACTGCAGCACGCCAGGCCTCCCTGTCCATCACCAACTCCTGGAGTGTACACAAATTCATGTCCATTGAGTCGGTGATGCCATCTGACCATCTCATCCTCTGTTGACCCCTTCTCCTCCCACCTTCAAACTTTTCCAGCATCAGGGTCTTTTCAAATGAGTCAGCTCTTTGCATCAGGTAGCCAAAGTATTGGAGTTTCGGCTTCATCATCAGTCCTTCCAATGGAAATTCAGGACTGATTTCCTTTAGGGTGGACAGATTGAATCTCCTTGCTGTCCAAGGGACTCTCAGGAGTCTTCTTCAACACCACAGTTCAAAAGCATCAATTCTTCGGTGCTCAGCTTTCTTTACACTGGAGTTTACTATAAAATAAAATACATTCCATGTGAATTACCAAGTAATTCATACAGAATTTCTAAGTAGACATTTTAGATAGTGCAAATTTAATCCATAATTTAGATGATCTTTGTTCAGTATAGATTGTAGACTTAGGACTAAAAGTCACTAAGTTCTGAAAGAGACTAGAGTCCATGGAGAATTTTTTTATGAACTGAGATAGGCTCAAATTTTAGAGTGCTTTGAGAAGAGTCAGTTTCCAAAACTGTTATAAAAGCTAAGAAAGGAATTGTATATAATCAGCAGTCTATTATATCTCTTCCAGATGAATAACTTCCCTTAAATTCGATCTTGTAAAATTTTGTGAACCATACTGTTTCATTCATATCACAAACGTGCTATCTAGGAATGGCTGTTTATAGAGTTGGTAGCAGAGATTGCTCGCCTCTTCCCACAGAGAATAGAATTAAACTCTATTGCTCAATCTCTCTTTCAGCAAAATGTGCCACAAGATCAACAGGCCAATAAGATATGAGTGCACAGATAGGTATCAGTTCTAGACCTGTTCACAAAGAACCTACACGTGACCCTCCATGCTCCTTCTTTTCCATGGCTTGATGCAGACAAGAACAGTGACCTTGAAGACTATGTGTTGAAGCTGGTGGAGCCACAAGCTGGAAGGAATCTGGGTTCCCTGCTTAGAGGAAAGCTGCTCATAAGTCACAAACATCCATTTTGAACTTTACATAAGCATGAAATAAATTCCTATTATGTTAAGCCACTGATATTTCAGGTTATGTCAATTAGCATTAACTTAACTAATGGAGATTATTTTATTGTACAATTTCTCCTACTTCCAAGAACAGCTTTGGTACTGAACATTGAATGTGTGTATGTGTTCAGTCACTTCAGTCGTGTCCGACTCTTTGTGACCCCATGGAGTGTAGCCTACCAGGCTCCTATGTCCATAGGATTTTTCATCCTGGGCTGCAAACTTTACCATGAGATTTGGATGCAAATATTAAGCAAAACATTAATAATTTGACAGATTATTTTCCAATTCTTGGTTTTTAAAAACTGCTTTCTTCCTAAATTATAAAAGTTAATTATTCTTCACTCCTTTTTTTGGTAGAATTTTAATGGACATTTTTCATTTCAGACCCTGAGGGTGACCATTGTTTTCAAAAGCAATCTGAAGCCAAATGATACCTCAAGTTTTAGTAAAAATTCAACCAGTGTTGCCTGGGTCCCCAGATGCAATTTATGTGTAGTTAGAGCAATTCAGTGTGCTGGATACAGAGGAAATTCTCAAACATCATAGGTAGGTGGCTTGGAGCTACCACTGGAACTCTGCTCTCCATCAGCTTTTATTACTCCTGACATCTCAGGATTGCAGGCTACAGGGTGGGCCCTGGGAAGGGGTGACAAAGCCATAGTAGTCCTTCCCCAGGTATTGTATGGCACTGAAAGTGGCCTTTAATTGAAAAATAATTCAAAACACTCCTTTCTCCTAGATACAGCAGAGCATTACATAACATTGATTCAGTTTTGACCCTCAAACCTCGGACATTTAAATGTAAAAAATCTAAACTTAAAAGTTTCTAAGTCAGTAGCTATGTTTGCAGAGGAGTTAAATATTGACATATTAATATGTTTAGGCTCTGATTCTGGCAACCTCGTGATACCAAATTCCAGGTGAGGGAAAGAAAGACCCTGGGACACCTGTGTGGCCAGATAACCAGCATGTTAGCCAAACAGAGTCTCATTTACTTAACCTTCAGAGAGCCTGTCTGTCCTATCCTTATCTGGCTCCGCCCACCACCAAGGCCTTGAGTGGGATGGAGAACACACCGGCCTGGGGAAGCCAGACGCCCCCTGAGCAGAAGGAGATGGCAGTCATCTGGGGGTTACTGTGTCTTAAACCTTCCGGAGCGTCTGTCCCACCAAATGTGAGGGGTTTCAGGTCCCCCAGACTCAGGGACTGAAATAATAGCTAAACCCCCTCTGTTATGCGTGCAGGTGGTTTACGTTGTGAAAAAGAAGAACAAGCATACTTAAAATTTTAGAGCATAAGTTATTCAGTTTTACATACTTCTAAAGTTTTTGTAGTTAATCTCCTGCAGAACCTTTGACACTTCAGCTGTTTTACTTATGAGGATGGTGAAACTCAGAGGCTTGAAACAAGCTTTCAGGCTCATGCCATTGGTAACCATCAGAGGTGTCTTAGGGACAATTTCTTTCCTCCAGCCCCAGATGACTTGTGTAAATTCACAAAAGGCTGTGTTCCCTCCGAGACTGTGTTAGTCTAGAGTTGATATAAAAAATGGTCAGGAATGGGTACAGTAGGCGATGTTAAATGTGTATGTATATGTTTGTGTATAAGACTGGGTACCTGTTTTCCAAAAGAAAATAACACATTTTTTTTGATAACTTGCTTTATTTGTATTTTCTCCCTTACTACTAATGCAGCAAATGGCACATTTTTTTCCCAATGGAAATAAAAACCATTGTGATATTAAACATGATAATCATTTCTCTCCTCAACCATCACAGCAGTCTTCTAATTGCTTTCCTTGCCCCCAGAAGAACAGTGTATATCCTCTACGCTGCCTGACAGTCAGGTTTAAAACACAGACTGGCCACACTATTGTCCTTAAAACTTTAGCCTCCTTCCCTGTCCTGTGCTTTCTAGGCCAGCATGGCCTGATAGGAATATTGTATTGTAAGCCACATTTTGAAAAGTAAAAAGAAATACGTGAATACATTTTAACAACTTAATCTAAAATATTCCAAATATTATCATTTCAACAAGTGTCACATTTCAAGTGGCCACATGTAGCTAGTGTCTGCTGTATTCCTCACTACAAGTAAGGCTTTATAGATATGATTAGCTTCCCTAAGGTCTCCAACCTTGCTGCGTACCCATTTGGACCATTTCCCAGCCACTCTGAACTCCTTTCAAGACATGAGCTCTCAAGAGGGTTTAATAGGATGCAACTACAAGGTACTTAAAGAATGGAATAACAAGATTCAGCAGACGTCATTGAGCAGGAAAAAATAGCAAATAGGTAGAGAGATGCAAAATTCAACAGACTCAGAGGTCACAGCTTGGCTACTGAGAGCTATGATGAAAGAGGGACAAAAGAGAGATAACAAACAAAGGAAAAGAAAAATAAAGAAAAATACTAAACTAATAATTTGTACAAAAATCTTTTTTTGTTCTATACCTGAGATGTTTTGGGGATCAAACAATTAGAAACGATCTGAGGAAATGGACAGAGGGCAGGCAAAGCCAGAGGCTGTCTCACCATGTGCATTTCATCACTAACCTTTTAAGTTTGGCAAAATGCACTTAAAAAATTATAAGTGAGTGGATTTCTCTTTCAAGTCATGATGGAGCAGCTGGTCTCAGGATTGTTCTTTTATGATACATAATGAAAAGTTTGGGCAATATAACAATGATTTGCAAAGACTAAACAATGGGTGGTGCAAGACTGTAATAAATGGGGTAAAAAGAAAATCAAATGAGGTGAGACTTTTGATCACTCTACCTATATGCCTGGAGGCATTTCCTTAACCTCAGCACAAGGAGGGAGATTCCAGCTGGAGCAAGGCAGACTAATTGAGCTGAGGAGAAAAAGAGCCGAGTTCACCGAGCCTAAAGTAGTTAGAAGGTGCAGAGCAAAGTACTGGAGTGCAGGAAGCTATAAAGATGAAGAGTTTTCAGAAAATGGCACGGGGGTCCACTTGAATCTTGGATAAACTGGAAAATTCAGCTGAGGTCACAGGACTGGAAAAGGTCAGTTTTCATTCCAACCCCAAAGAAAGGCAATGAAGCCAAGGCAAAAGCTAATAGAGTTTTGCCAAGAGAACGCACTGGTCATAGCAAACACCCTCTTCCAACAACACAAGAGAAGACTCTACACATGGATATCACCAGGTGGTCANTTATATCTACTACTGTGGGCAGAAATCCCTTAGAAGAAATGGAATAGCCATCATAGTCAACAAAAGAGTATGAAATGCAGTACTTGGATGCAATCTCAAAAAGGGCAAAATGATCTCTGTTCATTTCCAAGCCAATGCGTTCAATATCACAGTAATCCAAGTCTACTCCCTGACCAGTAATGCTGAAGAAGCTGAAGTTGAAAAGTTCTATGAAGACCTACAAGACTTTTTATAACTAACACCCCCAAAAGATGTCCTTTTCATTATAGGGAACTGGAATGCAAAAGTAGAAAGTCAAAAAACACCTGGAGTAACAGGCAAATTTGGCCTTGGAATACAGAATGAAGCAGGGTGACGGCTAATAGAGTTTTGCCAAGAAAATGCACTGGTCATAGCAAACACCCTCTTCCACAAGACAAGAGAAGACTACACAGGGACACCACCAGATGGTCAACACTGAAATCAGATTGATTATATTCTTTGCAGCCAAAGATGGAGAAACTCTATATAGTCAGCAAAAACAAGACTAGGAGCTGACTGTGGCTCAGATCATGAACACCTTATTGCCAAATTCAACGTTAATTGAAGAAAGTGGGAAAAACCACTAGACCATGCAGGTATGACCTANAAATCAGATTGATTATATTCTTTGCAGCCAAAGATGGAGAAACTCTATAGTCAGCAAAAACAAGACTAGGAGCTGACTGTGGCTCAGATCATGAACACCTTATTGCCAAATTCAATGTTAATTGAAGAAAGTGGGAAAAACCACTAGACCATGCAGGTATGACCTAAATCAAATCCCTTCTGATTATAGAGTGGAAGTGAGAAGTAGATTTAAGGGACTAGATCTGAAAGACAGAGTGCCTGATGAACAATGGACAGAGATTCCTTACATAGTACAGGAGATAGGGATCAAGATTATCCCCAAGAAAAAGAAATGCAAAAAAGCAAAATGGCTGTCTGGAGAGGCCTTATGAATAGCTGTGAAAAGAAGAGAAGCAAAAAGCAAAGGAGAAAAGGAAAGAAATACCCATTTGAATACAGAGTTCCAAAGAATAGCAATGAGAGATAATAAGCCTTCCATAGCGATCAATGCAAAGAAATAGAGAAAAACAATAGAACGGGAAAGACTAGAGATCTCTTCAAGAAAATTAGAGATATCAAGGGGATATTTTATGGGCTCAATAAAGGACAGAAATGATATGGACCTAACAGAAGTAGAAGATATCAAGAAGAGATGGCAAGAATACACAGAAGGACTGTACAAAAATGATCTTTACAATTCAGATATTATGATGGTGTGATAACTCACCAAGAGCCAGACTTCCTGGAATGTGAAGTCAAGTGGGCCTAGGAAGCATCACTATGAACAAGGCAGGTGGAGGTGATGGAACACCAGTTGAGCTATTTCAAATCCCAAAAGATTATGCTTTTCATGTGCTATACTCAATATGTCAGCAAATTTGGAAAAGTCAGCAGTGCCCACAGGACTGGAAAAGGCCAGTTTTCATTCCAATAACAAAGAAGGGCGATGCCAAAGAATGCTCAAATTACCACACAATTGCACTCATCTCACAGGCTAGTACGGAGAAGGCAAGGCACCCCACTCCAGTACTCTTGCCTGGAAAGTCCCATGGACGGAGGAGCCTGGTGGGCTGCAGTCCGTGGGGTCACTAAGAGTTGGACATGACTGAGCGACTTCACTTTCACTTTTCACTTTCATGCATTGGAGAAGGAAATGGCAACCCACTCCAGTATTCTTGTCTGGAGAATCCCAGGGACGGGGGAGCCCCTCGGGCTGCCGTCTATGGGGTCTCACAGAGTCAGACACGACTGAAGCGACTTAGCAGCAGCAG
>SJYV01007633.1:460700-472669 GCA_006410875.1 Neotragus pygmaeus
GAATACCAGACCACCTGACCTGCCTCTTGAGAAATCTGTATGCAGGTCAGGAAGCAACAGTTAGAACTGGACATGGAACAACAGACTGGATCCAAATAGGAAAAGGAGTATGTCAAGGCTGTAAATTGTCACCCTGCTTATTTAACTTATATGCACAGTACATCATGAGAAATCCTGGACTGGATGAAGCACAAACTGGATCAAGATTGCTGGGAGAAATATCAATAACCTCAGATATGCAGATGACACCATTCTTATGGCAGAAAGTGAAGAACTAACGAGCCTCTTGATGAAAGTAAAAGAGGAGAGTGAAAAAGTTGGCTTAAAGGTCAACATTCAGAAAACAAAGATTATGGCATCTGGTCCCATCACTTCATGGCAAATAGATGAGGAAACAGTGGAAACAGTGGGTGACTTTATTTGAGGGGGCTCCAAAATCACAGCAGATAGTTATTGCAGCCATAAAATTAAAAAGACACTTACTCTTTAGAAGGAAAGTTATGACCAACCTAGACAGCGTATTAAAAAGCAGAGATATTACTTCACCAACCAAAGTCTGTCTAGTTAAAGCTATGGTTTTCCCAGTAGTCATGTATAGATGTGAGATTTGGACTATAAAGAAAGTTGAGCACCAAATAATTGATGCTTTTGAGCTTTGGTGTTGGAGAAGACTCTTGAGAATCCCTTGGACTGCAAGGAGATCCAACCGGTCCATCCTAAAGAACATCAGTCCTAGATGTTCATTGGAAGGACTGATGTTGAAGCTTAAGCTCCAATACTTTGGCCAACTGATGTGAAGAGCTGACTCATTTGAAAAGACTCTGATCCTGGGAAAGATGAGGGCAGGAAGAGAAGCAGACCACAGAAAATGAGATGGTTGGATGGCATCTCTGACTTGATGAACATGAGTTTGGGTAAACTCCAGGATTTGATTATAGACAGGGAGGCCTGGCATGCTGCGCTTCATGGGGTCGCAAAGAGTCAGAACATTTCAGTCGCTCAGTCGTGTCCGACTCTTTGCGACCCCATGAATTGCAGCACGCCAGGCCTCCCCGTTCATNAACTGATGCTGAAGCTGAAACTCCAATCCTTTGGCCACCTGATGTGAAGAACTGACTCATTGGAAAAGAGCCTGATGTTGGGAAAGATTGAAGGCAGGAGGAGAAGGGGATGAGAGAAAATGAGATGGCTGGACGGCATCACTGACACAATGGAAATGAGTTTTATTAGGCTCTGGGAGTTAGTGATGGACTGGGAAGCCTGGTGTGCTGCAGGCTATGGGGTCTCAAAGAGTGACTGAACCGAAGTGATTAGGGAAAGATCAACTGTTTGGGGGAAAATTTATAATCTGAACAACTCCTGCAGCTCACACACAATTGGGAAAATCTGGCCTAAGAAAGTAAGAGATTTAATTGAATGATCAAGGCATTCAATAGATACCTTCCAAAAGGCCATGCCATAGGAGGAGAGCTAACATAGCCCAAGAATAAAGGTTAATCCTAATCTAGCTTAACAGAGCATAAGAACAAATTTCAAAAAGATTAGACTGATCTGTAAGTAAATTAACTGAGCCCTCCATTCAACTGAAAAAGAAAAACTCATAAAATTCTCTTTGGTAGAAGACAATAATATACTCGATAATGTAAAATTATAAATGACCAGCAATGATAAATTGCTAGACATGCAAAGAAGCAGAAAAATATGACTTACCAGTTAATAGGAAGAGATCCAGAATTAATGGAAATAATAAAATTAGAAAATAAAAATTTAAAAATATCTATCATAACTTCCCAGGTGGTGCTAGTAGTAAAGAATCTGCCTAGCAATGCAGGAGACATGGGTTTGATCTCTAAGTGGGGAAGATTCCCTGGAGGAGGAAATACAGGAATACTGGAGCAACTATTCTTGCCTGGAATATCCCATGGACAGAAGAGCCTGGAGGGCCACAGTCCATAGGGTCAAAAGAGTTGGACACGACTAACGCGCGTGCACACACACACACACACACCCCATAAATATATTCAAGATCTAAAGGAAAACATGGACACAGGAGTTAGGAATAGAAATTTTAACAATGGGTGTAACAAAAGATCGCACATTACAGAAGAAAAGATCAGTAAACTGAAGCATGGCAATAGAAACTATTTTATTAATGTAGATAGAGCAGAAAAGGCTGAAAAATTGAATAGAACCACAGTGACTGGTGAGAAAATAACAAGCATTTTAATATATACAAAATTGGAATCCTGGGGAAGATGCTAAATTAAATATTTGAAGATATAATTGCTGAAAATATCTAACATTGACTTTTAAAAATGAATCCATACATACAAGAAACTCAACAATCCCCAAACAGGATAAATCCAGTGAAAATCACACAGGTGCACATCATAGAAAAACTAATGAAATCTAACGATCTTTGTATTTCAATTTCCTCATCTGTAAAATAGAGATGCTATAAAACTTATNAAAATGAATCCATACATACAAGAAACTCAACAATCCCCAAACAGGATAAATCCAGTGAAAATCACACAGGTGCACATCATAGAAAAACTAATGAAATCTAACGATCTTTGTATTTCAATTTCCTCATCTGTAAAATAGAGATGCTATAAAACTTATCTCATTGTGCTCCTGTGAGTATTAGATAAAGGAAAGCAGTAGAATGGGGTCTAGTATAGAGTAGATGATTTATTTATTATTATTATTACTGTTATTCTGATGAATTTTTCCTATTTTATTTGTGCTTCTATAAGCCTTTGCAGAATTTACTAACAATCTATTTTTTTCTAACTAAACTCAATCTTTCCCCCTTCAAGGCCAAAATATCTTACCTCTGATTAAAAATACATGCTTAACATATAATTTGATATTTTAATTGTGAAATGATACATATCCACCAAGTCTGAGTTTAATAAATATGTGTATTTTTATACTTGATTATGAGAAATAATTGACAAGTAATTGAAAGCATATAAGGAAAATCACAGTTAACACAGTAAGAGATAATTAAGCCAATTATGTTTTCTTCATTTACAGGATGACTATAACTTTGTTTGGAGAGTGCTGAGCACGTTGCTGAAAAGTAAATACTTTAGATGAGGCAGTCATTTGGATGACTTAAGTTATATTAAATATAGTTCAAAGTTAAGTTAAATTCCACTTTCTCTAAAATACTCTTTCCTGGATAAGCAGTTATACAAAGAATTTCTTAAATGTATGAGAAAATTGTATGAGTCACAAAAATTACTGGAAATACTGTCCTATTTTTTATGGGTGATATCCATTCCCTAGTCATCTCCATGTCATGACAAATACTTTTCTCAATTAAACATTACAGGAAGGGCAAGGATATCCTGCAAAACCCTCTGAGCTGAGAACACTACTAGAATAGCTACTTCCTAAATGTTTACCCATCATAAATTCTCTAGTGAAATCTTCCTTGATTATACATTAAAGACTGTTTTCTTTTTTCCTAATTATTATCCTGGTCAGGAAACAGCAGTGGGATAGATTACTATCAACTGGGTTATAATCAGGGGACTTAAATGTATTGCCTTTCCTACCCAGAGCTGCAGGATGGACAGGCTGTGATTTGCCTGGTGGCCCCATCTGTCCTCCTTTCAGCCCTCCCAGGAGACTGGGAGCCAGGAGTCTCCAGTGACGTGAACCTCAGAAGACAAGTGCCCACTTTCAGACAGTAAACTGCTTCAGAACGTGCCCAAATGAGTCAATAACAAAATAGCATATGCAGTGGAAACCTCTGGCACTTTGACTTGACAGTAATCCGACAGTAATATCTAAGAGGAACAGTGGGATTTAGGTCCACTCAAGGGAAGATATAAAAGCATTCCAAATATTTTTAGCCATGTTTTTCCTTTATTTCTATAAAGAAAATAAGAGTACATCTAACTCTTAAGGTAGTTGTCACGAGTCATTATCTTGCCCGTGTACTATGAAAAGAAAGCTAAATTTATTGATGAGTCATTTAAGGTTCTTCTCATCAGAAACCAGTTTAGAAACCTGTTTTAAAACTAACAATGAAATAGTTACTTGGTGGTGGTTTAGTCGCTAAGTCATGTCCTATTCTTGTGACGCCATGGACTGTAGCCCATCAGGCTCCTCCGTCCACAGGATTTTCCAGGCAAGAATAGTATAGTGGACTGCCATTTCCTTTTCCAGGGGACTTTCCTGACCCAGGGATTGAACTCAGGTCTCCTGCACTGCAGGCAGATTCTTTACCGACTGAGCTACCAGGGAAGCTCTAAAACAGTTACTTACCCCCATGAAATTCAAGTCTAAGATGATTTTTATATCTCTTTCTGCTAAGTAAGTTCAGTTTTTCATTTGCCCTTTGAGGCTCCTTTTAATACAACCAATTTGATTTTTAGATGGATTATATCAATTTCTTAAAGTTAAAACTAATAATGGATTGAAACTCAGTATAAACACCAGATTAATTAAATTGCTTTAGATATATTTATATCTTTTAAGCATAATTGACTGCAAATGAGGTCAAGCTGGCTTCTGAATGAAGCTTAAAAATCATTGCCTTTCACAGTACTTTTCTGCTGAATTAAGGGAAGAATGTGTATAGGTTATCACACTTAATGCAACAGATTTAGAACAAATTCCTAAGGGAGGAACCTGTGGAACCTGGTAACAGGTCAGATTTTGTTTGTTTATTTTTGATAAGGCATGTTTTGTAGCTAGAAGTGTTTGTGATTTTCCTTTGACCATGTAAGCCAAAGGGGAAATGCCTCGGGAAAACACTCCATAGTGTTACCCAACTCCACAGTTACTTGGCCGACACCCACAAAAGATGCGCGTTGCCCCCCACCATCGTGAGACCCAAGTTCGTGTTCTAAGTGTGCTTTCTCTCCAGTCAACAGTCTTTCTTTCACCTGAAAAATGCAGACACTCTCTGGAAAGAGGTAAATGATATGGGACTCAAGTGTCTTTTCTTTGGACACATTTTTGGGGAATAACATAATAACATAATATCACTTCTATTTTATAGTCTTATGTGCATGGTTAATCTAATGGCAACAAACAATAATTAGGACCGAAAGAATTTAACTGTTATAATCTTATCTGTGCAGTCTTATATTTTGATATTGAATTCACTAGAAGTTTAATTTAAATGAGGGCGTGAATTTTGGGAATCTTATTGAAATATAAGCATAGATATTTTATTTTTTAATGTATCAGTTCAGTCGCTCAGTCATGTCTGACTCTTTGCGACCCCGTGGACTGAGGGCTGCAGCACGCCAGGCTCTCTATTTAGGGAATTCTCCAGGCAAAAACACTGGAGTGGATAGCCATTCCCTTCTCCAAGGGATTTTCCAGACCCAGGGATAGAACCCAGGTCTTCTGCATCACAGACAGACTTTTTACAATCTGAGCTGTCAGTCTGTAAGCATTTTAACTACTGTAGTGCTATATGCAAGATTCTTCCACTAGAGGGCCCCTTAACTAAATATATTGAAGGGAGGTGAAAAAAAAAATTTTTCCCCTATGATTAAAAGACCATTAAAAAACATCAAATTACTTTTACATCTCTACCATTAATACATATTACTGGAAAGTTACTTTGAATGAAAACATACAGATATTCACCAGAGCTTTATAATGTGGGGAGTCTATGATAGAGGAGAATGTCATAAGCAAAATAAAAAAATGAAATTTTACTGTATTAGAGCTAGAGGGAAAGCTAAAACCAACAACAACAAAACTTAAAAGTAATTAATTTAGAAATATCCTAATCTCATTCCAAATCCTGTTCATTTAAAGGAAGCAATCTTAGAAATAATCTTTTAGTCAGTCAGTCAGTCAGTTCGGTCGCTCAGTTGTGTCCAACTCTTTGCGATGCCACAGACCGCAGCACACCAGGCCTCCCTGTCCATCACCAACTCCCGGAGTTTACTCAAACTCATGTCCATTGAGTCGGTGATGCCATCCAACCATCTCATCCTCTGTCGTCCCCTTCTCCTCCTGCCTTCAATCTTTCCCAACATCAGGGTCTTTTCAAATGAGTCAGATCTTCGCATCAAGTGGCCAAAGTATTATGTGAAATGATCTTTAACATTCTCAATTTCACCAAAATTGGAGAAGTCAAGGCTCAAAGAGGGAAAATAATTTGCATAGGGACAGAGCATCAGTTATTACAGAACCCAGACCAGACTCCAAGCCACACTGCCAGGCTTTCCCCAATTGTCCCTAATGTAGCTTTATTCTCCACCTCTACTGATATCTGTCCATATCTGTCAGTCTATCCATCCACCTAGGAAAAGTCCTTGAAACCCCTGACTTTGGGGCTGAGCATGAGGTAATATTGTTGTTTTCATCATTAGAGGTGGAACTGTGTTCCTCCTGCCACACACCTCTGGCCTTCAGTTATGCTCCAGGCATATGCTCCCTTCAGGTATTTATTTCTGATTATACAAATTCATCGATTTTAATTTCTACTGTGCTATTTTAACCTCTCTATTGGTTTTTAGTAGTTGCTCTAGGGAGACGTGTATCTTTAACTTTTCACAGTCGACTTAGAGTTAACATGGTCCCACTTCACATAAATGTTAACAACTTTGCAGCTATGTAGGTTCATTTCCTACCATTTGCTGTCCCTTTATGCTATAGTTGTCATATGTATTACATGTATATAATAAGACATACCCACAGGACGACGTCACAATCAAGTCACAGATTTTAAAAATGTTATGGGTGGAAAGATAATCTGTTTTATTTGCCCACATGTTTACCATTTCTGATGTGTTTCATTGCAAGTTTCCGTCTTTGGAATTTCTTGTAGTCTAGCAGGCCTACGTTCGCTTTATTTCCTTTGATCTAAAAATGGCTTCATTTCACTTCACTCTTGTTTTTAAAACACATTCTTTTCTTTTACAACTGCTTTTCCATATGATTTTCTCTCACAGTAACCTTATCCCCATTTCATGACAAATTATTGAGAACAGGTATTAAGCGACTTACTCAAGACAACATAGATTATACGTAGAGTAAGTCAGCACTTAAATCCAGATGCTCTGATGTGAAATTCCACAATCTTTCTACTAAGCTAGTTATTTATAAGCAAGAATATGCGTTCATGCTTATGCGGGTGTGCTGAGACACTTCAGTTGTTTGTGACTCTTTTGTGACCCTATGGACTGTAGCCTGCCAGACTCCTCTGTCCATGGGATTCTCCAGGCATGAATACTGGAGTGGGTTGCCATTTCCTCCTCCAGGAAATCTTCCCCACTCGGGGATTGAACCCGTGTCTCTTATGTCTCCTGCATTGGGAGGCAGGGTTTTGTTTTCTTTTAACCACTAGTGCTACCTGAGAACCAATGAAATTGCAGTAAGTCAGAAAAGTCACTAATGCATGGATTAGCGATGACAAGAAAAGAAGAAAAACCTCTTAACAAGAGAGACTTCAGATTACTGAGGAAAGTGCTCTGGATAAAAACACAAACGACCTCTACGTTAAAAGAAATCCAATATAAAGATACTGTTCTTGCCTAAAATCGTGGGACACAATAAGATTCAGTCCACAAAAGAAAGGTTGTTGAGTGCAGAGGACTTTTGCAATGTAAAGGGCTTTACCGGGAAACTTGCATTTCTGACAGCTCTCAAGTTAATTCAAATTGAGAAACAGCAATTAGGAACAGAAATAGAATGAGGAATAGAAGTATAGTTATTAAGCCCTAGTCAAGACAGACAAGACAGAAGGCTTATATTTTAAGAATTGGTATTATGTCTTTGAAAAAGGAGAAACTTTTCTGTAAGCAGAATGCCAGCAGGAATCATCTCAAGCCAGATCTACCCGGCTTAAATTTTAGAGCCCCTTTCAGGTGCATGGGTCTTTTCAAGGTTCTATGCCTAATTTTATATAATTCATAATTTTGCATTACCCATCTTAGAGAAGGCTCCCTAATTCTTTGAACTGTTTTTAAAATCTCTTTTTAAAACCCAAGGTATAGTTGACATGTTGTTCAATCTCTAAGTCACGTCTGATTGTTTGATACTCCATGAAATGTANTTCATAATTTTGCATTACCCATCTTAGAGAAGGCTCCCTAATTCTTTGAACTGTTTTTAAAATCTCTTTTTAAAACCCAAGGTATAGTTGACATGTTGTTCAATCTCTTAGTCACGTCTGATTCTTTGATACTCCATGAAATGTAGCATGCCAGGCTTCCCTGTCCTTCACTATCTCCCGGAGTTTGCTCAAACTCATGTCCATTGAGTCAGTGATGTCATTCAATCATCTCATCCTCTGTCACCTTAATGATTTTGCACACCACTTATCTTTTTTGGGGGGGAGGAAGAGCTTCCCTGGTGGCGCTAATGATAAAGAACACTCCTGCCAATGCAGGAGACATAAAAGACACGAGTTCAACCCCTGTGTGAGGAAGATCCCTTGCAGGAGGAAATGGCAACCCACTGCAGTATTCCTGCCTGGAGAATCCATGGACAGAGGAGCGTGGTGGGGTCACAAAAGAGTCAAAAATGACTGAAGTGACTTAGCATACCATTTATAGCTGACTTATAACATCTCATTGGTTTCAGGTATCAGTTCAGTTCAGTCGCTCAGTCGTATCCGACTCTTTGAGACACCATGAATCGCAGCACGCCAGGCCTCCCTATCCATCACTAACTCCCGTAGTTCACTCAAACTCACATCCATCGAGTCGGTGATGCCATCTAGCCATCTCNTTATTCCAGACATTTCTCAGGTCAGTCATACTTTCAAATCTTATTTCCCACTCAATGTTGGTGGCCATGAGCATTAATTCAGAGGGAGGATAAATACTGTTTTTTTTTTTTTTCCCTTGGTTTAGGTTTTAAACATGAGCATAAGTGTCCTATCTTGGTCAGAAGACTTCCCTTTTCATGCATGAACTTTTCCATCCCTGGCTTGAGCTGAAGATATCCTGGATTCAAATGCACTTACAAATAAAACAATGTATGACTTTCTTTCAAGATTCTAAGGCTATTTTAAGAATAAAGACTTTAAATAAAAAAATACGCAGAATAGCCAAACTTTTACCTGTTGAGTAATTTGAAAGTATAGAGTTTAGCCCTTTACAAAGGCTTTCATTAGACAACTCTTGAAACACAGTATTTGTGTTTCTCTGCCATTGCCCCCAACAGCAGCATTTACAAACAAGTGCAAAAAACTGTTGAATTGAGCTTACAAAGACTGGAAAAATGACTGAAATAATTTGATTTAAAAATTGTGGTAAAACACTAATAACAAAGTTTATCATCTTAACCATTCTGATGTATATAGTTCAGTGGCATTAAACATTCACACTGCTGTGCTATCATCATCACCATCCATCTCTTTCAGTTTTATTTCACTCAAACTGATTTTCTGTGCCATTAAAGAATAGCTCTTCACTTCCCTCTCCCCATGGTTCCTGGCAACCACTATTCTATTTTCTGTGCTAGGAGCTTGAGTACTCTAGATACCTCATGTAACCAGACTCACGCAGTATCATTCCTTTGGTAACTGATCTATCTCCCTTAGAGTAATATCCTCAAGTATCATTCATGATGTAACTTGTGTATTCTTTCTTGCCTTTTTAGCACTGAGTAGTATTTGTATGTACCACATTTTGCTTATCCATTCATCCATGAATGGTCACTTCATTGCTTCTGCCTTTTGACTGGGCTGGAGTCAACCCACCGGAGTGGGTTGCCATTTCCTTCTCCAATGCATGGAAGCGAAAAGTGAAAGTGAAGTCACTCAGTCCTGTCCGACTCTCAGTGACCCCATGGACTGCAGCCTACCCGGCTCTTCTGCCCATGGGATTTTCCAGGCAAGAGGACCAGAGTGGGGTGCCATTGCCTTCTCCCGAGCAGCTTGACTAAACCACAGCAAATTCACAAACAGGAGACTGAAGATAATTCTTCACTGCAAACTCAACCAAGTCATTCTAGAAAAATGAGTGTATTTTAAGTTAGAATAAAGTATGCCCGACCAATTTACCTCTCAACAATAATGCAGAAGAAAAAGTGAGCTAAGTGAAGGAGCTGTGGTTAACGCATAATGGAAGAATTAGTTATAGACCATTGGATGAAACTATGAGAGAGATAATAAGCTAAGATTCAACTTGGAAAATTCTGTCCAAAAAAAAAAAAAAAAAAAACCAGAAAAGATATTCTCTTGAAGAGAGTTGGAGGTTTATGTGTACAGCATCTGTCTAATTTACCTGCTCAGATGTGAGCCAGGAGCCGAGCCTCATGATAAAGAGCCGGTGCCTTTGAGTCTTGAATATGTGTCCCTAAAAAAGATGACTCCATGCCCAGATGAGAGAGCAGGTGCCGAAAAAAAGAAAACAAGAGGAATAAAAGGGCAGAGGCTTTTGTGTATAATGAATGATCAAGAAGTTTTGGTGAGTGACCTGCTTGTAGTGACACACACAGAGAAAAGAGCCAGTTCTGACAAAGTCAGCTTAGTTATGGATAGAGGAAGAGTGAATTATCTTATTCAATGGGCATCATCACACCAGCTGTCTGTAAAATCTTGCATGGGGATTTTAATGAGCTCTTGTTATCTCAGAACTGGGTTAAAACATCAGAGAACAGAAACTTCTAAGAATCACAGTCCTAATTCTTCAAGGCATTTGGTCATGTGAATATCAAGCTAACCTTTCAGTCACAGCCAGAGACTAAGTCTGGGCTTGTTACAAAAGTGAGTTCTCCATAGCTTCTTCTGGCTGCTATTTAGAAAGTACACCTTTGAGTCCCTGATGACTATTGCTATTTATAGTTGTGTTATAAGCTTATTTACTAATTAAACATTTGAGTTGCATGTTCACCTGTCTCCTGTTTCATAAGTCCATGGGAATAAAGCAGAGAGGAGAGGAGGAGAGGGAGAAAGACTTACTTTAGTTCTTAAATACACTTAAAAATTCATATTGAATTGTCACAGAAGAATACTTGTAAAATATGTGTGTGGCATAAAGAATCATGATAAAAGACAGTTAATTCGTTGCCCAAAACCACAATAGCATCATGTTTAAAACCAAAATCTTCCCTGTGATGCACTTCCACCTGGCACCTTCCAATGTGTCTCCTATTTACCCTCCCTCCAACCCCACACACACCCCTAGCCTCCCCACCCTCCATTCCTCAGCTGGGCTCCAGCCACCTGACTTCTCCCTATTCCTGGGGGGCTGATTGCTCCCTTAGCAGGCCTCTGACCTTTCTCTGCCTGCAGCTCTCCTCCTGACACAGCCACAGGGCTTGAGTCACGCTACCTTCAGGACTTCATCCAAATGCCACCTCCATAAGAAGCCTTCCCTTGTCAGTTCAGTTCAGTCGCTCAGTCGTGTCCAACTCTTTGCAACCCCATGGACTGCAGCACGCCAGGCCTCCCTGTCCATTACCAACTCCCGGAGCTTACCCAAACTCATGTCCATTGAGTCAGTGATGCCATCCAACCAACTCATCCTCTGTCGTCCCCATCTCCTCCCGCCTTCAATCTTTCCCAGCATCAGGATCTTTTCAAATGAGTCAGCTGTTTGCATCAGGTGGCCAAAGTATTGGAGTTTTAGCTTCAATAACAGTCCTTCCAATGAATATTCAGGACTGATTTCCTTTAGGATTGACTGGTTGGATCTGCTTGCAGTCCAAGTGTCTCTCAAGAGTCTTCTCCAACACCATAGTTCAAAAGCATCAATTCTTCGGTGCTCACTTTTCCTTATAGTCGAACTCTCACATCCATACCTGACTACTGTAAAAATGCCATCTCCACAGCAAGCCTTCCCTGGTCACCCTACATAAAATTTCAACTCATCCTAGTCAACACTTCCTTCCTCATCTCTTTCTGTGCTTCATTTTAAAAATCTTTAGTTTTTATCACTAAATAACTTACATTATTTATTAATCATATTTTTGGCTATTTCTAAGCACCAGATGTGTGCATGCTCAGTTCAGTTCAGTTCAGTCGCTCAGTC